>DF836449.1:21061-50270 GCA_000950595.1 Mucor ambiguus
ATGAGACTCTTATCCAAAAAAGTACCCTGATCTATCCTCTGTATGCGGATTATTGATGTCGATCTACCAGCTAGAATCCCAAATAGGTACAGTCTGAATAGTCCATATCAATAGTACATTTCTGAGTGTATATCGTTAAGTATACATCTTAGCATATATCTGGATATATGATATGTCTATATAACATGTCACTACCAATACTCATCGGATTCGTACAAAACAAAGACCATTTGATAGCGCTGCAAGATATCTAACATGTTGTGGGTAGTTTAAATACCTAATAGACGTTCCCTTTATGAATCCATTCAAAATCCTTAAATTGAATATCCCCAAATCAGGCACTTTTAAAAAGTTGATCTAATAGCATATAAAAACCATACCATTGCATAGAAAATTGAGAAATAAATAAAGGTTACTAAGCTCAAAGTCATGGTTCACTTAGTGAAATCCACAGGTACAGCCCTTTGAAATTTCACCATTTTTACCTATTTCCATCATTACTCATCGACATCATTCTCAGCAACCCTAAATCAAACACGCCCTAGTCAAAAAAAATAACCTTGATAACTTTTACTAGAATTATACCCAACACTTATATATAAATCCAAAGACTTTTACTAGTAGCGTCAATTCAAAATTATCCAATTTCTATGATCACCGATTTCTCAACAACCATGCTACCTACGTAAATTTGAATTGCACCATCGTCGTCAGGGCAAAATCGGGGTTTCAACCGGACTGCGAAATTGAGTATCGGAGCTTAAAACGATAGCCAGTAAAATTACTGCCCTGATGGTTCGTTTATACTGTTTTTAATTTGTTTTTTTAAGGAAATAAAAGTTTCATTTTATTGTTTAAAGTCCCACAGATTGTAATGATCTGACTCTCATTACAAAGCCGAACAGGTTTTCCCGGCCAAATTGTCAAAAATTTAAATCTCAAGGCTAACTTTTGCTACACTGAAGCATATAAAACTCTTTTAGTGCTTTGCTATCAAATGTGGCACACCCTAAATTTATTCAGTATACTCAAGCTCCACATGTATTTTTCTGTGCTGCAATTACAGAAAAGCGTGTTTTTGCCACTGTAAACTCTAATTTGGTCGCTGAAAAAACGACTTTTGAAAGGAAGCATCATAGATAACCAAACGCGGCCCCATTTTG
Source organism: Mucor ambiguus (assembly GCA_000950595.1). Taxonomy (NCBI): domain Eukaryota; kingdom Fungi; phylum Mucoromycota; class Mucoromycetes; order Mucorales; family Mucoraceae; genus Mucor; species Mucor ambiguus. The sequence goes on from DF836449.1 coordinate 22,225, forward strand.
TAGAGCAAACACAGATAAGCAAAATACTATTAATAGAGACGGAAGGTTAAGTTGATAGTTAAACAGATCGATACAGAGCGTTGAAAAATTGTTCTTTCTATATTATTGGTTTCGCTACACTTTACTCACTTAATTATTTGACAACAAATTAAGCGATCGAAAGGCCGTTTATATGATTATCAGCCCCCCAAATCAAGGGCATCAAGGTCTTGAATTGAGGTCTCTAACATCAACATAGGGCGTGCAAAAGCTATTCTCCCTTTTTGTTGAAATAGGCAACATGGCTTTAAACATTTGCTACGCTACAACAAAGCAAGCTATAATCAAACGGTTTTGACTGCAACGTTTTCCAGCATCTGATCCATCAATCTGTCACTCGTGATTACTTGTGATTAACAGCTTTCAGCACTCTCCATATGAAGGATCTTGCTCAGAATTACCTCAGTTTCAAAATCATCCGTCTCTTAGCATCAACTACTCCAAGCTAAATCCAATCACGCTAACGTTTTCGCAACATTCCGTCATAGGTATGTGCCACTTTCAAAGCTTTAATTTCAGAATCTAAACTACAAGAGATGAAAGAAGTAATTAAAACTAACAGAGAAAAAGACTGCAATGAAATGGTGAGATGGAAATTGATTTGGAACGTTACGTAGGGGAGAGGGGTTTGCTGAGCATAAGGATACACTATAAACAGCGAGGCACACTATTCAGTCGACAAGTGATTTGCAAATCGCGACCATAGATTGCCCAAAGGCTCGTAGGACTTAATTGTGAGACCTTATTACGGCTTTCGATATATCATAATGTATACCAAACGTGTAAAAGGAGCAATTACATCAGAACAATAATACGCTGTGCTCAACGTAGCTAATATGTGTTCTATACATTTGAGAGCCTGTTAAACATTACATATACTATAGATCATATCGGGATTTGCGGGTATAAATGTAAATCACACAATAAACATGCTTTTTAAAAGCTCACCGCCGTGATGAGCTTACATATCACCTCATCATAGTCAAAGCTGAATTTATCATGCTCCCATAGAAACCTGCAGGCAAATTGCATGATTACACAAGGAAACCCTAATGCATAGTTTTGTAATGATGACAAATTTAGTTCCTGCACCAGATACAAGAGGTGAGCGCCCATGGGCAACATGTCAACAAAAGTGGTAATGGGATGTAACGAGAGGCTTTCAAACCCAGGCATCATTGCCTGAACAACTATCAAAGGAGGACCCCTCTTGTATTTACGGTTTTCAGCATTTCAATTTCATGAAGCTTTATCACTTGCTATCATTTCTCGCCATCTTGATATCTTTGGCAGCGAGTGCTCAGCAGCAGCAACTGCCATCCAAGTTTCAATCAAGTAAGAGTACTAGAAAAAAAAAAGACATTTATGCACATTGCCTCAACACTCTTTGTTTGATAATAGACATTTTGCGACAGTCGTCCAATTGCAGAAAAAGTGTAACATCTGATGCCAGTATACAATTGCAATATGTTGCAAAAACTCTAGAGTCAGGTGATATCATTGATAAAAAGACTATGGACCTGAGCCCAGGTACAAATGCGTACATGTCAAGTATAATGTTGTGTTAATTTTATATCTGTTTGCTATTGCATAATACAGGGGAAATGACCATCATAAAAGGTAATTGTCAATGATTGCATGTTACTTGCAACCCTCACCGTTTACATTTGCATTTAAAGGTCTAGAGCAAGAAATTTTGGGAATGTGTGTTGGCGAGATTCGCAGACTCATCGTGCCTGCTGCGCTCCACGTTTGTAAGAGTCCTGAAAAAAGTGTGTTGTACACGGCTAACCGACTGTTTCTCTGTTTTTAGCAAACGATGGACAAATAGCTAATAAAGGTACAGCCCATAAAGCCTTGCTAAAATATAGTTCTTTGTTATAAGAAGGGGAATTGACATGAGATGACGTATATTATAAATTTTAGCTATGATTTATGATATCGAAGTGCTCAAAGTAGACAGCCCACCATTATTGTAAGGGATGAATGAAACTTTTCTCGAACCAATGCTGAAATTTATTATTAGAACGCCCGTGTTTTGGCTTGTCATTGGTAGCATTGCGATTTCCTATGTTATATCTAGCAGATTATCTCTAATGGCAGATGCGAAAAAAGACAAGTCGCAGTGATCTCCTGTTCCTAAACAATATAAATACAAGAGTTGTGCCGTGTCATCCTTACCATCATCATGTCATTATGAACCCATGGTTACTTTAGCGATGGTTACTCATTGCTATGATTTAAGTTCAATGAAAAAGAAAGATGTGTCACTTTACAGATATAACCCAGCCATATTTTGGGCTCGAAAGAGTGAAGTTGTATGGAAAAGTGGTGAAATAAATTTTCAAATCTTTCTGTAGCACACTTTTTTTTCTTCTTCTCTTAAACTGATAGTGTAAGGGTTTCCATTTTGCTTGCCTTTTATCCTTTTTTATTTGGTTTTCTTCTGAGCCCTTCTTCGCGAGTAGAAAAATGAGCCATGATATCAAGACTGTTGGCTTAATCTTTACTAGAAAGAAAATCGAGCGTTCAGGTTTTATTGGTCTGGAGGATTATGCAATGTACGTTAATTTGTGCGATTTAGTCTGTTGGACACTAATTGATTTATTCATCTTAGCAAACGGAATATTCGTATCATCCATATCGATCTCTCCATTCCCATAGAGCAGCAAGGCAATTTGGACTTGATTGTACACAAGATGACTGATTTAGTGGCCAAAATAGAACGTGGCGATACCGAAGCAGCAAAGCTCTACCAACGTTTCATTGTAAGCAGAGGAATATACTCTAAATGTATAGAAACTAAATCGGGGAGAGTGTATAGGCTTACAGTAAAGAACACCCACAAGTAATCATTATCGACGCTTGGCCAAACATCGAGAAAGTCCTGGATAGAATGCTGTTATACCACCATACAAAGATGTGTGCTGCCAAGGATCTTATAGGTAATCATGTGGGAGTGTTAGGAAGTATTGGGCCAGCATTCTTATCGAGCGTATAGATGGCAAACCATTATTTCATGTTCCCAAGAGCATCGCCCTGGATTCTATAAAAGACTGGAAAGATGGCATGGAGATAACTTTCCCGGTAAGAGGATCAGAGAGCTGTTTTTCGGAGGGCAACAAGTGTACTGACGGATCTGATGTATGGCAAAATAGACAATGTGCAAACGTAGAACTGCTTGTTCCTCAACTGAAGCTCATCAAATGACACTTATACCCTCTGCTCAAGGCATGTCACAAATGGAACAATACGTTAAAGACGACGCAGTCATGTTGCAAGAGTTCATTCAACATGATGGAGTTATAGTAAAGGTGTATGTGGCAGATGGACAAATCAGTGCTTCAACACGTCCATCATTCAAGAATTTAGATCATCATGGAGGTAGGTACTTTTTCTGGGGATTTAATAACATGAAAGTATATCTCATATGACATTAGATGTTGTGCATTTCGATAGTCAAACGCTACCAAAGAGTTTTGAGACCAAAATCGAGCTTTCTCATGATCTCGATAGAGTATTCCTTAGATCAGACCCAACTGATATTCACCTTTATAAAGAATCAGTACTAGACACTTCAAGATTACAGAAGATTGCGGATAGTTTACATCGTCAGCTGGTAAAACAGGGATCATCTTTTTCATATATGTATAAATTGTACTAATTAAGTTTAACTCTATTGTAGGGTCTGACATTTTTTGGATTTGATGTATTGTTACAATCACACACGAATGCTTATTTTGTCGTTGATGTCAACTACTTTCCAAGTTTCAAAGCCGTGGAAAATTTCCATTCCATGTTTGTCGACATTTTAGAGAAGAGACTTGCAACAACAACAGCACCAACACCATTTTCTTGAAAAAAAAAAGCACAGCACATATGTATAAACAGTTGTAAATTATCACTTCTCCCAATAAAAAAGACCTTTTTCCTTCCGAACATCATACACCAAATGTTGTTACAAAAAAATGGATTTATTAAAAAAATTCAATTTATCTTGATAACTAAATCGAAATTTAGTTGGAAGCAGCGGCAGCTCTACGACGATCACGCTCTTCGGTGATGGAGAGCTTGATACCCTTACCCTTGGGGAGAGAGATCATGGGCTTGGAACCTTGACCGATGGTGAAGACGTTGGAGATACGGGTAGCGAAGACACGGTCAAGAGAATCCTTAACGTGGACGATTTCGAAACCACCAATGTGACGCTCACGGTGAACGAGTTGACCGACACGACCAATATTACGACCACCAGTAACCATGACAACGTTACCAACTTCGAACTTGACGAATTCCTCAATCTTGTTGGTCTCGAGGTTGAAACGGATGGTATCGTTAGCCTTGATCAAAGGATCGGGGTAACGGATAGAACGACCATCGTGGGTGGTGATGTATGGGACACCCTTGGAACCAATGAGGACCTTCTTAACCTTACAGAGCTTGTACTTGGCCTCCTCATCAGTGATACGGTGAACGGCGAAACGACCCTTAACGTCATAGACGAGACGGAAGTTCTCACCAGTCTTCTCAATAGAGATGACATCCATGAAACCGGCAGGGAAGGTAGAGTCGGTACGGACCTTACCGTCAACCTTGACCAAACGTTGCATGAGGATAGATTGGACTTCACGACCGTTAAGAGCGTACTTGAGACGGTTACGGATGAAGACAATCAAAGGGAGACACTCACGTTGCTTGTGGGGACCGGAAGAAGGCTTGGGGGCATAAGCACCTATTATTCCACTAATGTTAATACATTGTCGCTTGTTGTCAAGTACATTGAACACATACCCAAAAGTTTGTCAAGCATCCAGTGCTTGGGAGCTGCCAAACGCTTCATGTGTTTCTTAGGACCACGAGCCTATAATATCAATTCTCAGGTTAGTGTCAAGTTCCTTCACATTTGATGTCTATCCATACATCCATCCATCGACTAATACATCAATCCATCTAGATCAAGGCAATGTCGACAGCTTCTGATGGATGATTGACTATTTGGAAGCATACCATTATGATATAATTATCAAGGGGATTAAAAAGGAGGATTCAATAGCTTGTGGTTTACATTTTGCTTTATCAACTTTTCCGGAACTGCAAATCGAAACAACGGTGGCTTGGTGTGACTAGATCAAAATGTCAAGTAGATCCAAAATGCGTTGTAAATCAAGCTAAATTGTCATATGCTGAGCAGTAAAAGCGCACTAGAAGATGTATCGTATAATACGACACCATTGATTACAGCTTTTGCAGTATTTCACATGCTTGGTTTATAGTTGTAAAAATGGCCTTGAGGCTACATGTATCTCGTTTCAAGTTACTGATTCATTCTCCGTGAATTCATTAATGCAAGTAAAGCTGGCTTTAGTAGCTTATTTCATAGCACAAGGGTTCTTCTGCATCTAGCAATGTCATTTCTGAATTAGCATTTGACTCTTTGTAAAAATAATCGATGTCCTGCAGATCAGTCAATTCTCTTTTAGCTGTTTTTGGACAGATATTTAAAAATCAAGGCCCTCTTTAAAATTGGAGTGCAATCACTTGAAATAGCGGTAAGTATCTATCGTAGTAACTGCAATTTAGCTTCATCTTTGTGTGCGATGCGTTGTATGCAACAGAACTTGAAATTTTGGGTATTATACATGGTATTGGTGGCTCTGAGGTGATATCATCATCATTTTGGGCGCTTACCCCTGAATCACATATGATTGTCTTTATAGATCGCCTCAAACGTTATAGTAAAGATCGTATGAGTAGCAATAATTTAATTTCAAGGCTAGTGCACGTCAAATATTTAATTCTTCACATACTCAAATATCCGTTATATATGACACAATGTCATCCAGACGAAACTAGTGATAGCCACACAAATGAGATGGACGCGCTGCAAATTGCCCATGTACCACGATCCTGAAATATATGTGCTATTAAAATAAACTCGAGCTTGTTGCTGCGATGCTACTCTCGACGGTTGATGAATATACGTGCAGTAAATACAGTGTATAGCTATCTTTTTATAGATATTTAGGAGTATTGCAAGTGTCTACATGACTATATGTTTATCATTGTTTGTTGGATAATACACAATATGATGAGCATGCACAGAACAGAACAGAAAAATGCTGGCATCTAGATAATGCAGATGAAGCAGTAATGAGAGACTACAACATGGTAGTAAAAAGCCATCTTTATATAATGCGTTTCTATGAATTTTATATCATCTTTGCCATGCTTCGAGCTTCAAGGATACACATAAAGGGATATTCTTTTTATATAAAGAAAAAAAAATCAGTTACCCAGAGAATACAAGGGATGTTTTAGGAGAGTAGCAAACAGATAAGCATTATAATTGATTCGATGGTGTTGGTACAAAATTTTGTGGTTGAGGTAGTGGAATCATGGGTCTTTTTGATTCTGACAATGAAGAATTGGATGCATTTTCCAATGTTAGTCGTAATTGAACACTGGGTGGTTGATTCTTGATGAAGTTCTTGTCTTGATAATGGTGTTTTTGAGCAATGGTGGAATTTGCAGTGGACCAAGATGACGATGTGGAGCTAGTTGAGTGTTTACTGCTATAGGTCGATTCAGGTGTCGTTAATTTCTCGTTTGTAAACACCATGGGAGGATGATTGTTCCATTCGAGATCTGCTTCTTGTAGTTCTTTGTGTCTCCTTTCAAAAGATAAGGGTCCAGACCTTCCAAGCTTATCCATTCTTTTCTCATTTACTTTACGTCGAATGCAACTGCAGTTCAAAATAAAGCATGTCAAGATGACTAAGAAAACGACAACCACTGCAGTAAACGAGCCCCATGTTGTAGTCGGTATTCGCTCAGTTGTGGCTCTTGCCGGTGTATATATACTGTCTGTGGTTAAAGGTGGTGGTATGCCATATACGGCTGTTGTAGTTGACGATTTCCCATAATGTGAGTGATGATTGCTTTTGATAGTGGGAGTGGAAGCAGAGGGCGGCACCGCAAGTAGTGGGTCCATGAAACAAGATGAGAATTGTGTGTGAGAGTGTGTGTATGTGTGTAAGAGAGAGAGAGAGAAGAGTAGGGTTACTGGATAAAGTTTAAATGCTTCTTTATATACATTTCTCTAGAGATTTTAAAAGGGGATCGACAAGAGGTTATGTCTACAGCATGTATGTCTAAAGCGAGGGGTTTCTTCAAAAGATGAAGAGGGGTTGAGGGAGAAGGGGATTAGGGATTGGGGGAACTAGCAGTAGCATAGTAGTAAGGATAAGCATTAATCTAAAAGATGGAACATGTCGCCACATGAATTATTGTTACAATGCAATGTCAAATCGACAATTTCAGGATTGCTTTTATTTATCAGTTCTATACAATAAGAAAATGAGCACCTCTTAGTGCATAGTGGGCATAGAAACAGCAGCGCGAGTGTGCTCGGAATCACTTTCCTTCCATAGTGAAGTGACAGTTTTGGGCTTGGTATAAAAGTTAAGGCCACTTTTACCGTAAAAGTTCATGTCACCCAAGATGGAACCACGACTACCGGTGAAAGAGAAAGGAGGAACGGGAACGGGAATAGGCACATTGATACCAACTTGGCCAACGTCAATTTCATGTTCAAACTTACGAGCACTGGGACCAGAGTTAGTAAAGACAGCAGTGCCGTTACCGTAGGGGTTGCTATTAATCAATTCGATGGCTTCATCCAAGGTATCAACGTTCAAGCAGACCAAGACGGGGCCGAAGATTTCCTCACGATAACATTCCATGTTGGTCTTGACATTAGTCAACAAAGATGGGCCAACAAAGTTACCCTTCTCAAAGCCCTTTACCACAACACCACGACCATCCAACATCAAATCAGCTCCCTCATCAACACCGCTTTGAATGAGACGCTCTACACGTTGCTTGGATTGCACAGTGATGAGAGGTCCAACATCAGTGTCAGGATCCATACCGTAGCCCACCTTGAGTTCACGAGCACGTTGAGCCAACTCTGGCAACCAGTCCTTGGTCTCACCAACACAGACCAAAGTACTGAGAGCCATACAACGCTGACCAGCAGCACCAAATGCAGCACCGGCAATAGCGTTCAGGGCAGATTGCTTGTTGGCATCAGGCAAGAGAACAGCGTGGTTCTTGGCGCCCAAATTGGCTTGTACTCTCTTACCATTGGCATTACCACGAGTGTAAATGTGTTCACCGGCCTTATCAGAGCCAACGAACGAGATGGCCTTGATTTGAGGTTCATCACAAATGTAGTTGACACAATCAACAGAGCCATGGACAATGTTCAAAACACCGTCAGGAACACCAGCCTCAGCAGCCAACTTTGCCAACATCATCATAGCTCCGGGATCACGTTCAGAGGGCTTCATGACAATAGAGTTACCAGCAGCAATAGCGAGAGGGAACATCCACAAGGGAATCATGGCAGGGAAGTTGAATGGACAGATGCCAGCAACGACACCCAAAGGCTCACGATACATGTCTATAACACAGTGTTACACATGGCACACTTTTTTTAGATTGATTAAAACCTACATGTTTCCATATCTTTAGCTACAGTCAACTTCTCGCCCATCAGCATATTAGTGAGGGCACAGGCTTGTTCCACCACTTGCAAACCACGGAAAACATCGCCCTTGGCATCAGCAAATGTCTTGCCTTGTTCCTGGACAATGTTCTCGGCAATGGCATCTTGGTCTCTACGAATCAAATACTGCAAATCCATCATGACTCTTTGACGGGCCAATACAGTTGTCTTTTTCCACTCTTTGGCAGCAGCAGCAGCAGTGTCAGTTGCTTCTTTCAATTCCTCAGGAGTAGTCTCAGGAACATAGCCGATCAAATCTTGAGTAGCCTATTAAACCTGTTAGACCAAATGTTGTGTTGTATAAGGGGAGGTTTCTGTAGCTTACGGGATTGTATAATTCGATCCATTTATCAGTCTTGGATTCTGTAAATTTACCGTTAATGTAGTTCTTGACAGTCTCTACACCAGCGACTCGTTGCAAAGCAGGGAATTGTGTGCTAAATGCTCTGCGAGCAAATGGTGTAGTTCTTTTGAAATGCCGTATTAGAACCGCCGCCCATTGTTGCATTTGTATCATGTATAGAGAGACATTACCTTTGAATAGTAGATGAAGAAGTCTTCAAGAAAGATGAGAGCATACTTGATGTAAGGGAAAGTGTGAGAAAAAAAACACCTAGTACGAAAAGGAAAAAGAAGATCTTGCAAGGTTGAGCTGTGTATTTATATCCTTAAAATACCGTGCGAAAAAACAGCAAAAGGCATGATATGTAGAGTATTGGGGTTACATCAAAGTGACCGTTTGAAGTATAATTCTTGTAGTCATTGTCTGGTTTGCATTTTGATTTGAGAAACACCAAGATGGATTGTTCGAGATGATCGTCCATATATGATTCCTATGGGATCAAGTACAAGAACTGCATAGATAGCGATGAGATGACAAAGCAGTAAAACCCTATATAGAGTGCCTTTATACGAGCGTGAGAAGGCTGTGTAATTATATTTTAGCCGTTTCGTAAGGATGAGACATCCGTTTGCCGGTTGGTGTAGTGACACTCTATAAGGTTAAAAGCGAATCCATCAATTGTAGCGTGTGTGCATTGCAATTGATAAACACTAAATGATACCTATGCCTGATCCCGTGTGCCTGGATTGTGTGCTATTGCTAGAGGATCAAGGTACATTCCGACTTTTTAAAAGCAACAGACTAGTAATATGGAGACGATATGTCGATTTATGATATAGATGCTATTGTTACATATAGATTACAACCAATATATACATATATATATCTAATTATCGTGGTAATCACCACTTTGCTCCATTTCAACACCAAACTGCTCATAGGTAGCCTTGTATTTGAGTCGTAGTTGTTCCTATATAAACCATCATCAGCATCTCGTTGCGAGCCAAACTTCTATCTCAACCTACCTTTTTGGGATTCTCAATGGTGATAGTTTGAGTCACTAAATTCTCTGATTTTGGAGGCACAGAGTCAGAGGAAGCTGGACTCATTCTGAGATGCATAGATCTCGGTGCTGCCAAAAGCAGTGTCATCTTATCCATGGGTGCAGTTGACTTGTTGGAATAGTAAGCCTTCAATTTCCATGACTCGCCTACTGAGTAGGCTTCTAATTGAATAGAGAGACCGTTCTTGTTAACCAAATTGACTGGTTTGGACGTGTTAATCTATGCGCGCTCGCCATTGCATCTTACATTTAGGCAACTTACTGGATTTCTGAACCTTGGCTTCTTGAGAAGCAGGAGAACTTGATGCGGTAGTTGTAGTGGTAGTGGTAGTAATATGAGTAAAAGCGGGAGAAGATAATGTGGTATGGTTGAGATTAGACAAGTTGGGACTTGAAGGAGGAAGCGTGTTGGACTGAATGGATTGTGATAACAAATCAAAGGGATCCATCGACTGCTGTGGTGTGCTTGTGTTGGTAGAAGACACTGTTGTCTTTTCGCCAAAGATGTCCACTAATTCATCCAAGGCGTTCTTTGATGAGGATGGAGCAGCCGAAGGAGATGAAGAAGACGAAGTGTTTTCAAAAGCGTCATCCAGATCAATCAAGCTAATGGCTTGAGGCGGTGCGTTCTTGTCCGACAAGCTGTTGGTTTCGCTCTTGAATTTACCACTAATGTCGTATTCTGTGTCGTATCTGCCGTGTTTGATATCCTGATACTTGAGCACGACACCCTTGATGATGGACTTGACCTCGTTCAACTCGTCAATCTTGTTGTTGTCCTCTTCGTCCTTGAGCATGTTTTTAATCTTTGGCAGGGCACTTTCGCAAGCATTCTTAAGCTCCTCCATTGTGCCTTCCTCTTCAATGACATCGCCCTCCTTTACATTGTCCAGCATCTCGTACAATAAGCGTGCTTTGTTTTGAATCTTGTGTAACTCTTCTGCAAATTTTTCCTTGAAATTGGTTTGATGTTTTTGATCCTGATTACGGCCATTTTAGTACTTTTCTTTTTTGATTCATGCACTTTTTGCTTTCTCAACTTACATATCCAGTCATGATTTTCATCAGCTTGTTGGCTTCCACAAGGTCCTGGGGTCTTCCCCGGCGGATTAGCTCTTGCAATTTCTACAAAATCGCTTAGTTTCGGGACAGCAGCTCCAAACGACTCTTCACTTACAGCAGATTTGGCCAGACGATCCTCTTCCTCCAATTCATGAGCTGACTTGAGTGTCTAAATATACATGCAACCCCCATGTCAATTGAAACTTGTTGGAGTTCCATCTAAATTGCCTTACCTCTGTAGGAGCTAAAGCGGCAATTGAAGAGTCTCGAAGCTCTGGAAACTGGTAGCCTACCACACCACCATATCAGCATCTGGGCATTCCATGGCACTGGTATGCAACGCTTACCTTTAAACTTTAGCAATCGGTACATGTCCTTGATGTGTCCCATATCCTCCTTGTATCGCGATAATTCAGTCAGAGCGACCTTCCACTCTTTGATCAAGTACAGAATACGGTCGATCACAGGGTTAGCGATGAATTGCTGAGGCGGAACATAGTCAAAGTGATTCCATTGATTTTCTGGGGCTGACTGCACAGGATTTGGCGCATATCGAGCAGGCGGACGTTCAGGAAATCGGCGAACGAGGTTGTTCAAGAACTCTTTGGATGCAATCTGTAGATGGAAGGGATATCCGCAATTCTTGACGCAATTGTCCAGCAACTGAGGCGGGTGATGAGTACAGCGTGCTTGCAAGGCATACGGAAAAAACTTACGGTCAGAGCCAGCATGGCTTGATTCACTTTGGTGCTATTGACAAGTCGCACAATGGCCTGAGCAGCGATTCTAGGGCTACAAGCACAGAGTTCATCAGCAACATTTACCCACAAGCACACATGGGAAAACACTTACGCACTGCCTTGCTTTTTGTTGATAGTTTCGCAAACTTCCATATTTACAGCGAGATTGGGGTCGAAGCGAGATGGGCTACATGCTCTCTCTACAAAAGCAAGAATTTGACAGTTTGCTGAGTGCTGTTGTGTCTAGTAAAATTTTTTCGGCAATATTTTACCTATTAAACCGGGTAAAGAGTATGGCATATTTGGTGGTCTGGTGGGTTGAGATGAAAAGAGGATATGAATGCTATGAGGACCTGTCTATGAATGGAGATAAAAGTGTATTAGAAAGAGAGAAAAAACAAGAGGAAAAAATGGGAAATGTGGTTTAAGTAATCCAGCCAGTGGGGATTCGGATGTTATATATAAAGCATCATTGGCCGAAAGCATCAGCTTGTGTATCCTGCCTCTCTTTCACACTCCCTTTTTTCTCTTGGTTTGCTGATAAAATGGAAGCAGCAGATGAATACTATGATAGCGTCGACCTGCACATCCGATGGTCTGATAGACAGGATCTCATATTACGTGTATCGCCAGACGAGACCATCTCTGCCATTAAAGAAAAGGTAAGGACCCTCTTGCCATTCTCTTGACAATGCACTCAAACAAGACCATGCATAGATACGACAATCCTCTAGTAGGATTGAGAGCAAATACGTTAGACTGATACACAACGGCAGAGTGCTTGAAGATACAAAGACGCTAAAGGAGTATGGCGTGGGGAAGATTGCTCGAACAGACTCGAAAGCCAAGCTAGAGCCGCCTTCGCCAGTCTACTTTCATTGCTCGCTGTCTGACTACACTCCAGAAACACCTAGTTTGCAGAATGTACCGTGCGCACCTTGTTGCTATTGCCCTGAAACCGCAACTAACACATCTTTGCTTGTAGAACCAACCTCAAATGACTCCACCGACAGGATTTGACCGACTTCGAGAGTCAGGATTTACAGAAGAGGATATACGCAACATACGAACCCAATTCCATAGACTGCACGGTACAGCGTTTGAAGAGGGACCGACAGAGGAGGCTAGAAATTTAGAAGAGCAGTGGATGGACAACACGGGAGAAACATTGCCAGATGGAAGTAGGTGCATCTGATTCTTCGACAAGGAGAGAAGCATGATTTTGCTAATTCATTTCGCAGCTATTCAAGGAACATACAAGGAAATGATGTGGGGACTGATGCTGGGCTTTTTTCTCGGTATCATATGCTTGTTTTGGTTTCGAGAGTCTGTGTTTTCAAGGCGGCATCAAATGGGGATCGTTGCTGGTATCTTGATCAACATCTCGTTTGGCGTGCTTCATGTTTACTATTAAATTTTACACTGTCCGCCTACCACATGTTATACACCTCTTTCTTCATACTTTTTTATTATTATTTACATCCACATCATGTACTTGGTCCTCTTCATTTGTACATGTTTAATTATACTCACTATATTAAGCATATGCGCCCAACAATTGCACGAACTTCAAGCATCTGTATTGGCCTATGGAAAGCTGAATCTACACAACAATAAAAAGCCTGCTACACGATGGGCTCGTTCTCTCTCAAGATGGACAGTGCCCAAACACTACTTTAGCCATTTCTATGTGATTGGGTTGATGACAGCCATCTTGTCTATGATGGAATTGATTTCCTTGTCTACCTTGAACAAACCTCTGTTGATAATGCAATTGCTGGATCGATACGATACTCGCATTGGCACCCATCATCTGTCTCTGCAACAATGCATCGTTGGATTATCGCTGATGACGCTTCATTTGATGAGGCGAGTATATGAATCCTTTTGGGTCGAGAAGCCTTCCAAAACAGCCACCATGCACGCATCCCACTACCTCATCGGCGTAGGTTTTTATGGTGCGATGGTGCTCGGCACCTGGCTGGAAGGGGTCTCCAATGTGGAATCCTCTCTCACACAGCAAGACGCCTATGTCAATATGACATCCCTTTTAGCCATCACCTTGTTCCTGTATGCCTCTTATCACCAATACAAGTGCCATCTTATTCTATCTTTGTTGCGACAATCCAAAGATCAAGCCCGTAGCTACTCCATCCCACGAGGAGATTGGTTTGAGATGTTGGTAACACCTCATTACTTTGCAGACATCCTGGTCTACCTATCTCTCAACATACTCTACCGTTTCCAAAACTACATTCTGATTTGTGGCTTGATTTGGACAATTGTCAATCTATCTATAGTGTCTGGCGAGACCCAACTGTGGTACCAAACGCATTTCTCGGTAGAGAAGCTACATCAAGCCTTTCCTCATGGTCGAAAGAGAATTATACCCGGACTTTATTAAATAAAAAGCACTTTATTGTTATTATTATTGTACAAGTTGTGAGTGAGTGAGCGTGCGTGCGTGATTGTGTGGTGTGTGCTGTGGTGAGTTACTGCAGTCGTATGTTTCGTAAAAAAAAGTGTATATACATCATATTGCAATAAAACATGTCGTCTATTTGGCCTTGGTAAAACGATAAGTGAAACGCTTTCTAGTAAAGGCAAATTCTCCCAGTTTGTGTCCAATCATCTCCTCAGTGACATGAACTGGCAAGTAGTCTTTGCCGTTGTGTACAAGGAACTTGAGGCCAACAAAGGACGGTAAGATGGTGCAACTACGTGCTGTTTACATTCAGGATGATGAGAACTAAGTATCATGTTGACAATGAGATGTATACAAACCTTGAGTGGCAATGGGTGTGCCAGCTTGAACAGCTTGCTTCAAACCAGGGAATGCTACAAAGAATGGACCTTTCCAAGCGGCACGAGGCATATTGAACGTATGTTTAAAAAGGTGACAAGGGGATATAAGAATGGAATCTTGAGGGGGTTGATTAGAGATGTTGAAAGAAAGCCACCCCCGGCAGTACTGTGCTTCTGTGACCATTTCTACCTGTCATTGTCCAAGCTGCATTGCTGTTCAAGACAATGTTGAATCAAGAAAGGGTGCCAGATTGAGCGAGACGATCTGTTGATTAATCCTGGCCAAATATGTCCTTATATGCGATGAATAACCTGCTGGATGGCCATCTAATGCTGGGACATTTGATCCAGTCTGTAAACAGACGCCATCACCCGAATGATTAGTCAGACACAAAAACGCACACACAAATGAAAAAGCAACGCTATCTTTGAAAATGCAGTCTATGTAAATCAGTTTTATTTGAATATAGTACAATTATATATAAAGAGACAGGAAGGGAGAGAGAATGAATGAATGAAAGATTAGCCTTGTGGATCTAATGCTTGGCACCACTACGCTTCAATAAGGTAACTTCAGCCTTCAATTCAGGCAAAGCACGATAGCCAGCAGATGGTTGAGGCATGTAGCCCACCTTGATCAAATAGGCAAGATATAGACCCAAAAGCTCATCGCCCATCAAAGGTTGTTTGACGCCATCAAGAGCCAATACAGCTTGAGTGTGTGTATCATCCAACTGAGCACTCTTGGTAGAGGTGGGTAAATCATCAAGGACAAAGTGGAGAAGAGGGAACAAGGAGTGGTCTTGAGACTTGAGAGTGTACTCCATCAGCTTGTTTCTCCAGTCAATGTATTCAGTTTGCTGACATTGGTAACCATAAGTGAGCAAGGAGCCAAACATTTCATTGTAAGTGAAGCCAGCAGGATGGGTCACTTGAAGCACACCCAACTTTGTGGATTCTTGATCGTGATAAGCAGCACCAGCAACCACAGAGGCCACATAATCAACAGCACAGCAGTTGATATCGTTGGACATGGCAGGCAGATAGCCGAGCTCAACACAGCCCTTCAGCAAACGCCAGATGAAATCGTCCGTGTTGGTAACACCTGAACGAGAATCGCCCAAGATGTAGCCAGGACGAATGATGGTGGCAGGCATGCCTCTGCTTCTAGCTTCCAAGATCAGCTTTTCAGCAACCCACTTGCTTTGACCATAGCCATTCTCAAGACCAATACGGCCATCTTCGAGGTTGTTGTTTTCAGACACAGGAGCACCTGTTTCGAGGAAGGCAGGTGTGTCAAGAACAGAGGTAGAGGAGACAAAATGGAATGACTTTTGACGTTGTTCAGTAGCTAAACGCATGGCCCACAGTGTACCAACGACATTAGGAGCACGCAATTGATGGTAAGGATAAACCCAGTGAACAAGAGCACCGTTATGAACCACAGCATCAGCGCCAGAAGCACAGCGAGACCAGTCCTCTTCAGATAGACCAAGACGATCGCTTCCCAAATCACCACAGATCGCTTCAATGCGACTCTCCCATGCATCGTTCCAGAGCAAATGGTCGATAGAGGCCTGCTTGACACGCTGGAAGGCAGCAGCATTGTCCTTGGCACGCACGACACAGATGACCTTCTTGGTGTCCTTGTAACTGAGAAGCTTATCGAGGATGAAAGCACCCAGGAAACCAGTGCCACCCGTCAAGACAAATGTGCGGCCCTCAGCAGAAGGAGCGGCCAAAGGACCATAAGACTCGGCCAAAAACTCCTTGGCCAAAGGCTCCAAATCCGCAGCATAGTCCACGACTTCTTTCTTTTCTTCAGGCTGTTGCTCCATGTTGTTCTCAAGCAAGAGGTCACCATTTTGCAGCTTGTTGACTTCACGAGCGAGACCAGCAATGGTAGGTTCAGCAAAGACGAGGCCGAGGGGAGCGTCCACCTGGAACTTTTGTCTGATCTCAAAGATGAGACGAGTGGCAATCAACGAATGACCACCAATGTCAAAGAAGTTTTCAGTGAGGCCAATGACGGGATCAGAGGAGGGCAAGAGGTCCTTCCAGATAGCGTGGATAGTGGCTTCATTTTGAGACATGGGAGGAAGCTCCGTGCTGCTAGCAGCCTCAGGGGCAGAAGCGCTCTTGTTGAATTGAGCAGTATCAGGGAAGGGCAGTGCATTCTTGTCCACCTTGCCGTTGGGAGTGAGCGGCATGCGCACTAAAGGCACAAAGACAGCAGGGATAGCGTAGGAGGGCAGCTTTTGCTTCAAGTAATCACGAATGTGCTTGATCAATCTGCGGAAATGATGGTTGGAGCGCACGTCGTTCTCGTCGTAATCGCCCTCGCCTTCAGTGGCACTGGCAAAGTCACCATCAGAGCCAGCTAAATTGGGCACAAAGTAGGCAACCAGCGTCTGCTCCTCATTCTTGTCACGACGCACCAAAGTGACATTTTCACGGATACAGGGATGCTGAGATAAATGGGTGTCAATCTCACCGAGTTCAATACGGAAACCACGGATCTTGACTTGGTCGTCAGCACGACCGGTACACTCGACATTGCCGTCAGGACGATAGCGGCCCAAATCACCAGAACGGTACATGCGATCACGCTTGCCCAGGTAAAATTGCTTCCAAGCATCGCCCTCCACACAGGACTCATCCACACCATCGTCTTGGCAAGGTTGAGCAACAAACCAGTTGGGAATGAACTTTTCAGCAGTAGCTTCAGGCAATTGGAGATAGCCTTCAGCGAGACCAGGTGCACGGACATAGATTTCACCAATCTCACCGACACCACACATCTTGGTGCGATCATGGCGATTGACAACCAAAAGCTGCACATTGACCATACCCTTACCAGCAGCAATGACCTCCTTTTGAGAGCTTAAGAAAGCAGGGTGCGATGAACGAGCAGGCACGATAAAGTGGGAGACCGAGCGCTGCGTTTCCGTGGTACCGTACATGTTGATGACCGCCACATTGGGCGCATACTTTTGGATACGAGCAGCATCACGCTTGGTCAAGATGTCACCGACAAAGAAGGCGTTGATCAAAGAGGGGATCTCTACTTGGGCATGAGAAGACAGGAGCTGGCCCATGGCGGGTGTCAAGTGAGTGACAGTAACTTGGCTCTTGTTCATCCATTCGGCAAGACGGCCGGGAATACCGATATCTTCAGAGGTAGGAATGTGCAATTCAGAACCCAAAAAGAGTGGCGTAAAGATATCACGTTGAATAGGATCATGAGCAATACCAGAGAGCATGGTGAACTTGTCTTTGCTCGAGATGCCAAAGGTCTCAGCCATCCAGGGGTAAAAGTGAGTCAATGAAAAGTGTCTGCCTCTAACACCCTTGGGGATACCCGTACTGCCACTAGTGAAACTCAATGTACCAATGCTATCAGGACCAATGACAATACCAGTATCTTGAGATGCCTTGGCACGCACGCTATCCAGTAAATCAGCAGCACCATCAGATACACCGCCAGACACATGGCCGTCTCTGCCAATCTTGAGGTTGGGAATTTCACAAACAATATCTTGTTCCTTCTTGATGTACTCTCTAACGGAATCAGCAATCTTTCCAGCTTCTTGCAAGACAAT
Source organism: Mucor ambiguus (assembly GCA_000950595.1). Lineage (NCBI taxonomy): Eukaryota > Fungi > Mucoromycota > Mucoromycetes > Mucorales > Mucoraceae > Mucor > Mucor ambiguus. The sequence goes on from DF836449.1 coordinate 40,448, forward strand.
CAAACCCTTGGGCTTGGCGACAGAAAGATAGATTTCTTGACGAGCAGGAGGATAAGCAGGGTCTGTTCAAGAGAAATTGTGAGCCACTTTTTTTCTTTGCTGCTTCTCTCTAGTCATAGAAAACTTACCAATAACACTAAAAGTAGCGCCAGCCTTAAGCACACCCATGATGGCAATAACGAGATCAACACCTCTGTAAGCATAAATCATCACCACATCCTCTCTTTGAATACCACTGGCTACCAAGTAATGGGCGACTGTATTAGAAGCATGGTGAATTTGCTGGTAGTTGTAGGTGATGGTAGCGTCTGATCCATCCAAGGATTCCACAATACAGGTACGCTCAGGATGCTTGTTGGCATTGGCGGAGAAGATATCCGTGATGGCGCCTCTCCATTGTGACCAATGCAAATCACAGGTGGGATCAGGAAGTGGAGAGCCCTCAGATCCAGAGTCAGAGAGTGGAATTTGACCGACAGCAAGGTCTTGAGACTTGGCGCCTGTTTCAATCAATGTAGCCAATTGAGAAAAGAGGTATTCAATACGTCTGGGAGAGAACAGGATTTGGTTATATACAACACGGATGGAGACAGGACGAAGGAAGGAGGTTCTAAGAGAGGAGGATTGCTCGGGAGACGAGATGAACACGGTTAAATCAGAGCTGGCAGAGCTGCTGGCCAAATGGTGTTGCGAAGGTGTGTCAATTTCATTGTAGAAACGAACACGGCAGAGGGGACGTCTGCTGTCAGGATCGGTGTCCTTGTACATGGCCTCATAGAGTTGATCAAAAGGCACTTCTTGCTCTAATGCTTCTTGCTCGACCTATCAAAGCAAGTATGAGCATTTCCCTACTGCTAATCCAGCGACACACACACACATTCTCTTTTACGTTACCTCTGTCACCATCTGAATTACGCTGGACAATGTACTTGCTGGATCAATGTTGAGTCTCAATAAGAGAGGATTTCCTGTAGGAGATGAAGTGCCAATAGCGAATTCCTCATCGCCAGTGTAACGCTGAAGAAGCACAGAGAATGCAGCTAAAATGACCGAGAAAGGTGTAGGACGAGAGGGAATCATGGAGAATTGAGCCAGGCTCAATAATGTTTGCTCCGAGAGATCAAATGTCTGCACTTCTTCGACAGTGCGAGCAGGCAATGGTCGAGGATAATCTGTAGGGACTTGAAGATCTGTCAAGTTTTGAAGACGAGACTTCCATAATGTAATGTTGTCGGCTGCGTTGACCATTGCTGTGTATGTATATATATGTATCAAGAGAGAAGAAAAGAAAAAGAAAAAAGAGTAAATCTAGATGGAGAAATGCCAAAAGATCTAAGCATTATATAGACCCTCTTAACCGTTGCCTTCTTAATATGGTAATTGATGTAGAGATGGAAAGGCTGTAAGATCAACAGTCATTCTACACTCCCCCACTCTAAATGCCTGCCGCCCTTCTCTCGCACATACCCCCCCACACACAACGCTCAGAAAGATTAAAATTCCATAAATGGTGCTACTAAAGATTATCATTTTTAGATTGATGGTCGCCTATTTTTTTTTAGATCAAATCTGTGAATTTTGATGGCTGCATTATTTATGTGTCTAGTGGGAAATGTTGAAATATACTTTAATCTTGTGCTGGTTTGGGTGTTGTAGGCTCTGTGCTTCTGCCTGTCTCTTCAAGGTCAATATTCTCTGTAGAGACCTTGGAATAGCTGATTCTGTTGACGGCCTTGTAGTAGCGAGTAACAATGAAGGCAAAATAAAACTATCAAAAAGATGTCAATTTGACATGCCTCACCATGGCAACCATGGTGCACCAACTTACATGTACTAATCTCAGTACCACGAGCACAGCGATACTGACTTGGCTCTCCATTCTAAACACACGATCATGCTCTGCTAATTTCTCTGGATCATCTGCCAGCTCAGGCAAGCTGTGGTCCGTATATACAAACCAAGTAACTGCGAACCAAACAGTGGTAATCAGACTGACAAAGCAATCCAGCCAAAATACCATAGTGTACCAACGAAGGATGCGGACATTGTCCTATAATCCAAGTTGTTAGAATGTGTTGTCGTCTGCCTTGATAGAAAACGTACTGTGTATAAGCCGTAGAGGCCATATGAGAATACCGCAATGGCAATGAGGGAGTAGATGTAAATTAAGGTGGCAAAGAAATCACTATAGTCAAACGACAAGATGCCATAGAATCCAGAGAGCTTGTTTAGCTATAGAGCAAATGTCAGAGACCCTTTTTTTTTTTTCCTTGCTCAACAAGAACTTACAATACCAAATATTGTGATGAGTGATACGCCTACATTTCAAATCAGACATTGCAATTCAATCACTGATCCCATTTGCTGCTATAGATGAGGCTTTGTTTACCTGTTTTGATAGGCACAAATCCACAGCACTGTCTTCCTTTTGAGAATGGCATGTTTTTGTATTGCAAGAACAAAAGAGTTGCTCCATCTCATGACAAATTTTTGTTTATCTTTTGCGTCGTATCAATGTCCGAAGTGCACAATGTATGTTATTATGCTTTCGCTTCACGGTTAATCCGTCGGTGCGTCTTTTTTACCGTTGAACCCGACATGACATGTGGGTGAGCTCTCTCCCGAACTGATTCCTTGTGCGTGTTTCATCATAAACTGTATGATGGCATTCCTGTGTCGCTGTGATTTTCCGGGCTATATACACAAGACATGCCTGGGTTTCAACCCGACATTAAGCAAAATTACAACTGAACCCTTTTACATTCGAGATTTCATCCTTTCCTTTTCTCTCTCTGTTTTTTTCTCGATTATGTCGTCGTATACAGGACTAGATGCCTTGATACAACTGCTAAAGGTGTATACGCCTATAGAAAACAAACCTTTTTTGCGAGAAATCACACCATTTGCTTGCATAGCCTTCCTCATCGTTTATGCCTGTTTACTCATCACAGATGGCTACTATTTTCTCGTATTCATCGTGCTTGGATTCTCGATTGGCCTCTTCTACTCCAGTCATCAGGCAGCCGGCGTCGACTATTCGCATTTCGAGCGACATCTATCCTACAAAGAGCAGACGTTGGAGCAGGTAGAGAGGATAAAAAGAGCGTTTTTTTGCTATGCAACACAAGAATAACCTCATTTAATTAGTTTAGTGATAGCCTAGAACCCGCAACAGAAGTGGAGCTCTACTATCCACCTTTGACTATTGTTGTAAATCAGCTGCTCGACTATGTCATGCGAGACTTCATCTCGAGTTGGTGGACGCCCATTAACATACATCATGATTCCACATTCGAGCGATTGGCGAGAGAGAGACTGAATGTGGTGTTTCTGAATGTGCAAAAGATCCTGCTAAATCAAGAGAGAAACGATATTGTCATGTCCACATTGTACGGTGTAGCCAACACGTTGATCATTCATATGGTACATAGTGATGCTGCTGGAAATTTAAGCATTGACTCCTTAGATGATTGACAACCCCTTTCTCCTTACTTTGTAGAGAGAGTGCAGAGCCTTGGAAGAGTCAGAGCTGTCCATGGATGATTATGTCATTGAGAATCCTCAATCGCCCTTTGCCCAATTACTGTCAAAAGAAGAACAGCATCGTCAGCTTCGAAGCCTCAGCCAAACATTCCTCAAGCGTACCTTACCAACAGCAGACAGAGATTCGCTACTGTTGATGAGCCTATTCAAGGAGTTGCTGGCTACATTTTTGTTTGGGGGCATATTGGATAGCCTAAGTGATCCTGATTTCCTCAATTGCTGGATCATTGATCTTTTATCGGACAAGGATAAATCCAAATCCATCACGTCGACAGTGTCTGCGGCTGCTGTGATCTTGACAGCAGATGATAATGATGCACCAGATGTTGGGTTGGTTGCTGAAGAAGGCTCCATTCGAAAATCAACTGAAGATGACGATAGCGTTACAAGCAGCTTGGACCAGGTCACACCGCCAGACACACCAGAACCTACACGAGCAACTGCTCAGCTCAAGCCAGCCCCTATCGTCACTGCACCCAAGCAGCAAGAGACCACTGTGCTCGCATCTCTACAATCTCCACCACCACCCCCATCACCGCTAGCCCCGCCCAGCATGATTTTCAGTCGTGGATCTGTCAATTTTACTATCATGGATATCTCTGCTCCTCAGCCAAACGATCAGCCCCTCAACAAGACCGAGTTGGTGTATATTGTGCAGATTGAACGACCTGCCATGGACGACCACGCAGGCTCTGAGGGTGGCGGCTATGTAATTACAAGGAGCTATGCGGATTTTGAATGCTTTAATGCTATTCTGCATGCCAGACATGCGAAGCGAGCTGCCAAACTTCAATTGAAACTGCCGCTGGACACTACTACTAAATCCTGGCTCAAGAAATCAACCACACAGCAAAAGAAGAAGGTGCCGTTGGAAGCCGTGGGATCAGGGCTGGAAAAATACATTGATACCGTGGTGCAAGATGATGAATTGGGCACAGATCAGATCATTTTACCCTTCCTGAGAAAAGAACAACGCGCTGATATTGCAGAGGGCACAGTTACATCCTTTGCTGAAGAGTACAAGCACCAAGCAGCAGCAGCAGCAGCAGCGGCAGCAGTGGATCATACAACAACATCAGATACAGCATCTACGAGCAGTGGTAAATCGAGATCCTTGTTTTCTCGCAATAGTGCAAGTAACCTCAATGTGGCGAATTTAAAAACGGACAGTCCAGCAGGCGAAAGGCAGAGCATGGATTATGATATCAACAACAAGTGGTTTGCACCAAAGACTAAAACGAGACAAGGCTCCGTGTCGAGTATACAGAGCAACTTGTCAAAAGACAGTGCTACGACGATGGCCAGAGAGGACGGGGGAGAGGACTTTGAGGAAGAAAAGAAGCATGCAGCGGATGATTCTGTCGCAGATGATGATAAGCCTAAACGCCAAAATACCCCATTATCTGTCAACAGCAGCAACAACACCAAAGCCTTATCCTCCATGGATGTGGAACTCTTGATTGAAACCACCTACGCCCTCGTGGTGGAAATTTTCAACTTGACCTCTACCAATAACAAAGCTTGGATGCGTCGATCAATACTCAACTTGTTGCGAGAAATTGTGCGCCGTTCCTATGCGCAATTTATTTCAGAACAGTACACGGATTTCATTGAAGAATACATGTCATCTGACGCCATTGTGGGTATGTTGAATCAACTAGGAGAGCAGTTTTGGCCTGAAGGCAAATGGATGCTGGACGACAGTAAAGAGCAAGTGCAGCGAACAGAGCAAGACAAGGAAAAGAGCAAGCAATTAGCAAGAACGATGCTGATGAATGAATTAATTCCTAACGCTGTGAGACAATTGATTGGAGATCAAAATTGCAATACGGCAATGGACCGTATCTGGGCGCGTTGCCAAGACCCCAACCTCAATAGAGTACTGATATTGCAAGTAATGGAGCGCATCATCAAGCCCATCTTGGGCTAAAACAAATAAAACTGTATATATATTTCTGGTTGATGTTAGTACCACATGTACATGATTTGTGTATACTGTATATGCACAGTTAGTAGCAAAACTAGCTCATTCAAATCCCCTCTCATTATACTACATTAGCTGCTTGATTTGATCTCCTTTGCAAGCACTTGGCAAATGAATGACTCTACATGCTCTCCATGGCTGTATTCAGGGGCGACTCGTTCTGATACTTTACTGTGTAGTCTTACGCATAGTCTAAGCCTGTTAGTAGAAGTAATATATCATGTGAATTACTGTCATTAGCTTCTTTACAATAGATCTCCCTTTACACTCATGGTCCATATTTCAATGGTACGACTGATGAATATTCAAGTATAAAAGTAGACAACAAGAATCATTTTGTACCTTGAATCAAGAGTAATAATAATAAAAAGAGCATGATTGTATCTGCACAAGTAACATTTGGACTGATGGCTATTATAGTTTGTTGCCAGGCAAGCAAATTCAGCTTAAAAAATGCCGCACTGGAGGCGCACAACACACTCAGAGACCGGCACAATGTCAATCCTGTCAGCTGGGACGCTACGCTTGCAAGACACGCTCAACATTGGGCTAGCCAATGCTACTGGGGCCATAGTGATGTAGGTGCTTTTTGGCGAAGGAAGCCAATAGATATTGATCTCTTTTGCATGTAGGATCGTCGCCCATACCACAATCATTGTGGAGAGAACATTGGGTATGGTCAACCCTCTATTTCTGCTGCCATCAATGAATGGTACAAGCTTGAAATTAGAAATTATGATTTCCAAGACGGCGAATCTTGGAATGGTCAAGAAATTAGGCATTTTACGCAACTCGTTTGGGAGGAAACAACGAAAATTGGGTGTGCCGAAGCTTACTGTGCTGATATGAATGGGTACTATTATGTGTGCAACTATTATCCTCCAGGGAACAAACGTAGTGCATATGTTCAGAATGTGTTGCCAGTAGCTTATGATCAGAAATAAACAAAACAAATATAATGCTCGCGTATCTTGTCATACTATAAGTATTTTTGAACGAAAATCCGGAACCTCAACGATTAAGTCAACGGTAGCGATTGAGATAAGAAAAGTATTCGACCATATAAATATGCCACTCAACATTGCTACGAATGTCTCCTTCGAGTACGAAAATGAAGGTGGTGCCATGGATAGCAAAGCCGAGGACAATGGTTCTACTAATGCAGCTGAAGCCATGCTAAACAAGAGGCTACAAATGTTACTGCCTTACCTCCAACTGGAGCATACAGCAAAATTTCTAGACATTTGAGGCCTAATTTCTCCCGTTAAAAGCTGTTTTAGACCTTCAGAATAGCACCAAACAATTGCTTTTCACTTGCGCTTACTTACTGACACCTTGGTTCAACTTTTTGAGGACAAAAAAAACATCATCAAAAATTGGCCCAAAAGCATGAGGTACCCCTCATGCTTTTTATCGAAAATCAAACGATCGCGTTTTTGAAGGCAAAAATGAAGACTTCTACTAAGGTATATATCAGACCAAGTCGTCTCTCTTGATCCAATACAACTTATGAAATCACTTTTGTGAGACCTTTATATGTAAATTTTTGACATTTAGGCCAAAAGCCATATTTCATATTTTAGAGAATTGCTCGATAAGCTTATTTAAAACACCTGTTTTTCTTTGCACCATTGGATGCGCCTTGAAAAGTATACCTACAATGCTGAAGGAAGCATGGTATGATCAGCATAATTTATATAGTCGAATCTGGTAAGATAGGTCGAATCGTGTTCAGAATGTTCAGAAATAAACAAATCAGAACAAAAAATCGAGCGGAGATAAATCCAGTTTGGCTGGCAAAATGGTTATCCCACAATGATAATCGATATTTGTGAAGCTAATACGAAGGCAATTGCGAATTAAAAAGTAATATAGCTCTAGCAACTCCTGTTAAAGCGTTAAAATACATAAATACGTACCAATTGAACGGAAAGTGCATCGCGGCTATAAGGTTATTGGATCAAGATGGAGATCATTTGGTAGCGAAAATAAGTCTAAAATGAGTATAAATTTACGTTGATCAACCTCCCTCATAGCATCTTCCATACTAGTGTCATAAAAGACCTTTGAATTAACCGCGGTCATCCAAGTAATTATGACATTAACAGAAGGTAATGTCAAGCGCTGTATAGCCGAAAATAGCTTTCTAGGATAGACACCGCAAGCAACTAATAGGGACGTCATGATAGCGGATATACTTGACGCCATGGCATCCAATATCAGCAAGAAAAAGTACAGATCTTATCAGCAACAGATGATTCCATGTTACGAGCCACCAAAGCTTCATAGACTAGTAAGCAAAGGGTCAAGGAAGAAAAACATTTGACACTGATTGCACGGACATACAAGGCCACCGCAGAGTGTTTAGCTAGTGTCAGAAAGCTTGAATTGATCAACAGGGAGCGCCTATAGCTTAGTGATTGATACTGCGGCGTCATTGTAATATGTCTGACCACCAAGTTTTTGCCTTGGTTGCACACCACGTAGTTATAAAATGTCATAGCTTCTAAATCAGTAGTAAGTGATGTCTCCGCTGAATATAGCTGTTTCTGCAAGCTGCTTCCATCTTATACTGACCATGCTGCATTGCACCAATCGTGGGAAAGAGTTTATCTTGCTAAATATCTCCATCCACAGCTCTACAGGAAAATATGCTTTGTTTATCTCGGTCATATTGAAGATTAAAAATAAGGTGTGGGATGAATGAAAGAGGAAAAGAGAGTTGATTAAATAGAATAGCAAAGGATGCTCATACAAGAGCAAGTTTTCAACTAGTTTTTGCTCCAATAGCAGCTTCTAATGATATAGAATGCATAGGATGTACTTTATAACGTTGTTTGAAGAAATTGATAGAAATATGTACTGAGAGATGACTTGCTCAGTTATTTCTCAGCATGATTTTCATTAGTTAATCATTTGCAACGCTTCTTTTATTTTATTTTTAAATGTACTATTAATTCAACTACATGGGGTTTATTGTGGATGGCTAAGCGACGAGGATATATTTTATTGTGTACGAGCCGCCTCTACATTGGATGGTTTCTACCGAAGCAAAACGTAGTAGGTCAGGAAACCATCCAAAGTGGGGAAAGGTTCATGTATATATAATGATCAAATATTAATTTCCTTGCGAATTTGAATGGTAATGAGACAGTTCATGCTACAGTGATCTGGGCTGTCTACTACTGTGTAAAATTCCAAGATCTGATAAAATAACATGCACATTGCGAATTCCAGCTTCAACTGGAATAAATGTATCAACCAAAGACATGCATACTAGAGTGTAATCGCGAATGTTATGCAATAAGTAGCAGGCTGTCCATCCGATCATCACGCATTCTTTAGTTAGAAGGAAGAATCTTATAAAGTAGAGAAAGCATTATGCAGTCTGTCAGACTTTACTTTTCTGATTAATCTAATGTTACAAACGGTCAACATTACTTTTCATTACAAATCAATAGATGCAAGCACCCAATGGAAAAAGCGAGCCACATCTTGTATGTTGATCGAATTTTTTAGACCCTCACATGCTTTGGCATTTACAAGGTGGGGTAATAAGGTTTGCATCTGGTTGCAATGTCCATTATTCTGGAAACGAAAGATTCAAGATCAAAGGCCATCTTTTTTTTGGAGCTAATTCAGAAAGATAATCAAATCAAGATGGATAAAGGGCAAACAAACAAAGAAGGAGACCAGCGTCTGAGTTTGTCTGCTATGGTAATCAAATGCTAGATTATCATCTTAATTCAAGCAAACCTGGATTGATTGATATGATGATTGGCCATGCCAAATACGGTAATTAAATCACCGTACTAATGCTTGTGACTATGTGAAGATGATGATAATCAGTTTTGATGGATAGATTTTAGAGTTTCTCCCAAAATGTGATATATAAAACATTCCAAATTGCAAAATTTACTTCTGTTCTTCTTTTCTTTACATAACTCACTTGTACTAAAACACAAATAAATCATAAAAATGGCTCAAAACGGTCTTCAAGCTAACGGTAACAATAAGCCCAGAGAAGCTGCTACTTCCCCTTATGCATCCAATGATCCCAATTCAAATGTCAGTAATTTCAAGATCATTGAATCCACACTCAGAGGTAAGCTCAAATCGGTCGGTGATTGACATGTTTTCTGATCTGTTTCTATCAGAGGGTGAACAATTCGCCAATGCCTTCTTCACTACTGAAAAGAAAGTTGGTAAGTACATTGGAGGCAAATCAACCGAAACAAACGTGAAAAAAAAACTCTAACTTTTTTTTTTTTTTTTTTTTTTTTTAAATAAAAAAAA
>DF836449.1:64992-79069 GCA_000950595.1 Mucor ambiguus
CAACTCGACCCTACCATAAATGGAGACATTTTATTGGAAGATACAAATTTTTATTTCCAAAAAAGCAAAAATGAAATACTATGCTGTTCATTTGGGATACTGTTGATGTGATTTTTTATGATAAAAAAAAAGTGTATGTATAATGTTATAAATGACAACTGTACAATCTAGTTATGACGACGTTTCACCTTTCTTCTGTCGAATTCATGGGACGCTTCGTATTTAGGCAAACTATTAAAGCATATTAATACATCTCCATCTTGACACCCTTTCATATGGCACTTACTCTGTAGGATCAGCAGGAAGTGGAATTGTATAAAAGTAATCATGTTCCAAGGCTTCCAATGCAGTCAAACGCTTCGTGGGATCCAGTACCAAGAGTCTGTCCATCAAATCACCAGCCAGCGCATCGTAATGTCCATATTCCTCTCTGACACGACGAGGTGTCACTTCAAATCGCACTTTGTTGGCATCGGGCAACTTGTCCCAGTTGGGCATATTGTCTTGAGTTGGCGAGCCACAAAGCTGGAAGATTTTTTTCAGTTGATCAATGTCATCTTGGCCTTGTAAGATAGGTCTTGATTTCAACAGTTCGCCAAATACACATCTACACACAGCAAGCGGTCGATCAGAGTGTATTCCCAATCCTCTAAACGGCACCAACTTACCCTACACCCCACATATCAATAGCACTGGTATATCTTCTTTCGCCCAAAAACAACTCTGGTGGTCTGTACCATCTCGTCACTACACAATTTGTATATTCTCTATTTTCATCCTCAATTCCACGCGCAAGACCAAAATCGGCAATTTGCAAGATGCCTTCATTGTTGATGAGCAAATTGGCAGCTTAAATATACGAGTTTAGTCATCTGGATACCACTGTGTGCCTTTTAACTTATAGTCTACCTTTCATATCACGATGAAGAATCCGGTTCTACAAGAATACAGTTTAGCGTTCTAAAATGACAGGCTCGAGAATGAAACCTTACATGATGAAGATAGGCTGTGCCCTCCAGCAATTGCTTGAGGTAGGTCTTGATTTGAGGTTGCGTGAGCCTCACTTTAGGATTGTCTAGTAAACCAGCTAAATCGTGATCCATGTAAGGGAAGACCATGTAGATGCCGCCCTTTTCCTTTCTATTCTGATCACCTACAAGACCCGTTCTCCATTAATGGACTGAAAAAGGCGTCGCATATGATGTTTCTATACCTCTCTCCACAGCGATGTCGCTCAATGGCACGATGTTTTTGTGGCATAGTTGCTTTAGAATCTTGATTTCTCGAATAGCTGTGATAGGAATCTAGAAAGTGACAATACTTAGTCCAATGTTGCTATGGGGCATTAACACTACAGAGTGCAAAACTCAATCAATACGTACGCCTTCCTTTTCATTGTGCATAAGGATTCTTTTTAGCGCAACTAGCTGGCTTGTCTGTTTGTCTCTAGCCTTATGCACTTCACTATGTATCCTGTCAGCTCATTTTTATGGTGTCCATAATAGGGATGGTAGTTACCCAAAAGTGCCTTCACCCAGTTTATCAAGAAACTCGTAGTCTGTAATTTTTGAGCAGCCCTTGAAGTGTCGAGTGATCTTTGTTGTCTGTCTGTTGGGTGAAGCAGCCCAAGCAGGGGATCCCATCGTACTTAGAGGAGAGCCCTCGTATCTTCTATGTAGCTTAGCGCGTTGATCGTCCCTTGGCTCTTCATAAGTTCGCTTCATCGGTATTTCTTGATTGAAAAACTAATCTTGAAGCAAATTTAGAACAATCAACTGAAAGAAAAAGATTTGTAAATTCATACATTGCTATTGTGATACCATTCATAGCAAATTTAAGCCCGTCACAGCCAAATCATCATAAAACTAGACAACAATGGATGCCATCTCTCCCCTTTCTCTCTCCTTGAACTAGAAATGACAACTGATTCTACTGGCAATAACGATAAAAGGGAAGCTGCTAGTTTCTTTTCGAAATGGATGACCTCGGAGAACAAGGGAGATGGCTGGGATGAAGTGTGTTTGCAATGGTGCAAGCAGAAAAGCGCAGCTCGTACGGAGCTTACTGATCCCAACTGCTCTATGCTTTGCTTCAATCGTCCTGTGAACGCAGATGCTGTGGATACAAACAACAGTTGGAACCCTCTGAAAGGATACACTATATCAGTCATCAATGGAAAGAAGGAATGTGCAGATCACACCAGTGGTAAGTTTCAAATGTCCACGATTGCGTTTAAGCAGGCCTTCAAAACACACATTGCTGTTTAGGTATGTCTGCATCAAATCAAACTACACAATTAGAGTATGTATAGACAGTATGAGTATGTATACCATTCTCGACAACTAATTGAGCATATAGCTCAAGCAAAGGTGAGACAAATTACAAGCTTGATTTAGGTGATGTCTGGACACAAGCCGATGTCAAAGGTCCGTCGCATTCACGCATGACAATTGACTGTGGATACTAATACAATTGATCTATATACAGCCAAGCAAATTGTCAACGATAAGGTAGTGCCGCTTTATAACTCTACGATCGAACAGGCTGTTGCCCTGAAAGATAGCCCTGAGGCTTTGCAGCTTCAAGAATACGTGAAATCGAAATCAAGTGAATTGCTGAGCCAAATCTATCCAATGGCTCCATTCAAGTTGGATGGAAAACCAAACGTTACTCCCTCTGATGATGCAGCAGATGAAAACAAATGATTTATTAATTGTTCAGTAAAGCATTTACATGTGGTTCCTTTATAATCGTTTTTTGATGTGGAACAAGTGGCCTCTTTCTTGCTTGACAAACACAGTGTAAGAAATAGAAGCAGCAACTACAGCACCCAAGGACACAGTCGCTGGGATGATAAAGTCGTTGGGATCAGGAACGACGGCGGTCAGTACAAATTGAGACAGTTCAAAGACATTACACAGGCTGTGTTGCCAGCCAGAGATGCTGCCAATGTGAGCGTTATCCACCATTTGTTGCATCAGCATCGTCTCGGAAATGTCAAATACCCAGAGACCAATGCGGCTGACTGACATGCCACCAAACAGCATAATGGGACCCCAAGGAGATTGATTGCCCCAAGCAGTAAATGACAGCACGACAGGAATCAGAGCAGCACTTTCAAACCACAGCGCCCACACCCCAGCACGAATGATGCCGATTTTAGCAGAGAGGTATGGTAAAATGTAAGTGGAAGCGATACCAGCAACACCAGCAACAGCTCGTAGTAAGCCCAAAGTCCAATCTGAATAGCCCACGATTTTCAAGTAAGATGTCATAATGCCACCAAAGGACAGCACAGTGAGATACAACATGCCTGCAGCTAGACTAGCTGGAAAAATCTTGTGGTGAATATATTCTGTGAATGAGACTGAACGTTGCTGATCTACGCCTGTTTCCGTATTGCTTGGACCACTCAACTCCTCTGGTGAATTATTCAGGAGAGGTGCCTGTTCGCCTATTCCATTTTGAATATAAGCTTTATTCTTAGAAGCCAGTCGAGGGAATGCTTTGTAGGTTTGAAACACCAATTGGTATTCGATGATGACTGATATGATGTTCCACACAGCAATGATGATAGCACCAACAGAGGGACCAAATGCCATGAGAGAGCCCATCATGACGGGAGCCATTGTCTTGCAAAACAAATCAATACGCTTCATGACAGTGAGCATGATCTCTGTATCACCGTCTGTCATCACCATGATCCAATCTTTCTCAATAGCAATATTATTCGCTATGAATGCTAATTTAAGCATACACCCAAACACGACGATAAAACTATACAGCAGATAGGGACGGTAGTTGAACTCCAAGATGATGTAGAAAAGAATACAACTAGCCACAATAGCAGATTTCTGTACCAGCATTGTCATGCGAACAAACAAAAGCCTCGAGGTGGAATCAGCTAATCGACCTACCCAATTACTCCAGACAATAGCCGAGATGGTTGTGCTGAATCCGTAGATAGACGCTAATAGTAAAGATGTCTTGAATATGTCACCAATAAATAAATAACATGTGAACTCAAAGACTCTGTCAGTCCAAGATGTCAGAAAATGAGACACATACAGTCTGCCTTTCATGATGGAAAAAAGAAAAAAATATACAAACAATGAGGCATTTTATTCAGTTACACATTTTATTCAGATTCAACTGCTTATTTCGAGCAGACACATTTATTAGGCTTGCCCTATGGAATGGCTGTCGTTGAACAGCGGCGCTACATTGTCGACCATTGCCATGACAGCTGCTTGGCTTGAGGTGTGCTTGGTGAATGGTCCAGTGAGTGTGATGGCAAGTGTTATGCTGATGGCAAGGCCCATGACAATTGTCACAATGATACAGATCGCGGCAGCTTCTTTGTCGTTTCTGGGCATGTTGATTGAATCGTTGTAGTATAAAGTTGAATTAGGAGCAGCAGGATACACGCCTTTATATACGTTTGACGGAATAATGAAGGCATGTAGAGATAATGATGCACTTGTCATGCTGGTGCGCACAATGAACGGGTATACGTTTGGAATCTACAATGACAATCTACAAAGATGCAAGCATCATATGAATGGTACAAAGTCTCCAATTTCCTACCTGTTGCCCCTGTAGCCTTGTATGTCTCTAAGATTATACATTGCCACTCATGTATACGTCATTTTACTATCAAACTTGGTTATCAATTGTATATTTCAATGCTCGATATTGTGCATTCCATCAAGACTGGTGATACAGTTGAACACAACACATAATCACAGCGGCATGAATCTACATACACAGCCTGCCTAATAGTTCGCGCGGCTCACAGCACGCGTTTCCCTCTATTTTCGCTGCCCTAAACAAGCAAGTGACTATACAAGCAAACAACCACAGACATTGGGATTCCCTTTTTCCTTTCACTTTTTTTCGTTTCTTCCTGTTTGGTTCCTACTTTTTACTGCGAATAACAACAATGAGTGCTGCTTTGCTTTTGGATGCGTTGAGAAGACATGATTTAGAAGAGGTAACATGAGCATGTAGATTGCAATTAAAACCGTGTATTTAACTATTTATTCATTAGTATTATCCAAAGTAAAAAGAATAAAAAACCTTGTAGAATAAATAAGCGATTTTTTGTGAGACTAACCTACTGTTTTTTCTCCTTGTCATATAGCTTATCTGCACAAGGTATCTCAAAGCTGGACAACCTACTACAGGTAAAAAATTCGTGTCTTGACCAGATGGTTTATTGGCAGTAGAATGTCCTAATGTAGTCATTTAGTTATCCGAAGCAGATTACTCGAGATTGGGCATTCGATCTCTGGAAGACAAAACGAGGTTTTTGGCGTTGACTCGAGATATCAATATGCCGCGCAACAACAACAGCAACAACACATCCATCAAGCCTAGCAACCAGAGTAGCGAGAGAACGAAACCCAAGACAGCAATGGATTGGATAGCACGAAAGAGACCTTTACCTACAAATGGACACTCGCCAGAACGAAAGACTCGACGCATGACAATTGCCCCACAGACGCTTATTCCACGCACACCACCCAAGACGTCTGCTCGAGACCGTCGTCTGTCATACCTACCACCACCTTCCGTACAGCGAGACATGGCTCATAGATCGCCTACCAAAGCACAAAGCCCGATCAAACCTAGGCCAATACCAAGACCCAAAATCATGGATGAGGAGCATATAATTACCGAAGCACCTAAACAACCTATTGTCGAGAAGGCTTCAACACGATATCTGGATGCGTACGGTATCCCTATGAACCAAAGGGCTAGACCTGCTCCAACATCCGATAGTCCCACACATCAGCAAGGCTCTCTTGAGGCATTCTTACAGTCAAAAGCAACAAGACCCACTAATCAAAACACAACAAAGGCTTCGACAGCTATATGTTTGAATACGGCAAACGATTTGAATCAGCGTATCCGTGTATGCGTAAGAAAAAGACCTTTGAATAAGAAGGAGACCAGCAATCAGGAAGTGGATATTGCTCCTTTAAGAGGCAGTCGAACAATCGAATTGAATGCACCAAAGTAAGCATAAATACAGGCAGGCAGGCAGGCGAGAGGAACAAAGATCTGGATGCTCACCTATTTTTGTTTAGGACTCGGATTGACCTCACTCGATACACAGAGACCCACACGTTTACATTTGACGATACATTTGATGGCAGTTCCTCACATACTCAGGTACCATGCCAAATGAGCCTCTTTTACTAGATTGACAACTAAACGCCATTTGCAGATTTACGCTCGAACAGCCCAGCCATTAGTAGACTATATTTTCAAGGGCGGAAGAGCGACATGTTTTGCACAGTAAGTGGATACTTTGAGCTGATGATGCATTTTTTAACAGCAAAATGGGATAGTGGACAAACAGGCTCTGGAAAGACGTACACAATGCTGGATCCCAACCACGGCCTCTATGTACTTGCTGCTCAGGATATTTTTCGACTTTTATCATCAGAATACTATGCTCATCTATCCGCCAGCGTCGGATTTTACGAGATTTATCAAGGCCAATTGTTTGACTTGCTCAACCAGAAGAACAAGTTGGTTGCAAGAGAAGATGGTAACGGAAATGTGGTGATTGCAGGTCTTCGTGAGTACCCTATTGGTAGTGTGGAAGATCTCATGTCGGTATTTGAGTACGGGAATCAAGGCAGAACCACCGGAAAGACAGGCGCCAACAACAAGTCTTCTCGCTCACATGCTGTGCTTCAGATCCTGCTCAAAACAAAGACCACTCCTCCCAAGATGCATGGCAAATTGAGCTTTATTGACTTGGCAGGCAGTGAAAGGGGTGCTGATAGAGGTGATGCAAACGATAAAGCAAGGTATGGACAAGGGACCAGCACGGGGTTGTTTTTATCATGTGTACTCACATCTTTGATCAACTAGACAAGAAGGTGCTGAAATCAACAAGAGTCTTTTGGCGCTGAAGGAATGTATTCGTGCCCTGGATCAGAACAAAAACCACACTCCTTTCAGAGGAAGTAAACTCACTCAAGTGTTGAGGGACTCTTTTACAGGCGATTCTCGGACATGTATGATTGCTACCATATCCCCTAATAATTCGAATAGCGAGCATACATTAAATACCCTCCGTTACGCTGACAGGTACAGTATAGAGGCAATATGGGGGGTTACATATGATTAATGTATAATCGTAGAGTCAAGCAGCTGAGAGGAGAAAACGATCCTCGTTTGATGGGTGATTACGGCCGAAATGTAGACAGCAAGGAAGGAGGAGGCCTCGTAACAGCAGAAACAGAAGTCGAAGTCAGAGATACAGACAGCCAAAGCGTGTCCAATTCAGATGCGATTTACGAGAACGATGCCTCAGAAAACTTGCTAGACGTAGATTTCCCATCTAGTGAAGTCGCTGCAAACGCCTTGACGACTCCTACCAATGAACGCTATTACCACGCCATTAGTGCCCCTGAATTGACAACAGACCGCCAGGAAAAGTATCTGCAACGTCTAGAATCACCACCAGCCGAGGTATTTGATCAAAGCATGGATGATCCATTTGGCTCAGTGCCGCTTGTGAGAGACGGCACGGCTGGCCAACCCATCCGCACCAATGCCAGTGAATCCGACATGTCATTTTCCACAGTAACTGCTACAACAGCCACAACATGCAACGAAGCTAGACTTCGCAAGTTTGTGCGAATGCATAGAGCCCAGATCAGTCGTATGGAGGATTGTATAAAGAAGGAAAAGATGATACTTGGGAAGATATCAATGACGATCCTTACCGAATCAAGCGGTGCAGATGATATGGAAGACGACATTCTGGACCATCAGCAGCTCAAGCAGGACTATGAAGACTATTTGAATGACTTGGACGATATCCTAGATACACAGTTTGACTTGGTCAATGACCTCAAGAGTAGAATAAAGGATGAGCTGGAGGAGGAGTAGTAGTAAAGAGTAATAAAAAGAAATTCATTTATTCTTATCGATATCGATCTGTTTGATTACGAGCCCGTCAGAGGTTGAATAGGAAGTCGCGCTGGAGTGGAGGCTGGAAGGGGATGCTGCTGCTGCTGCTGCTAATGACTCCCTTCTGACTGCTTCGTGTAGATTGTCCAAGCATACATTAATATCCATGAGGTATTGTCGCAGTGATCGCTGTTCATTTCTGCCAAACACAAAACCTACGATAAGTGAGACGATGGCTACAACAGAAAAGACAATGATAAGCATTCCACACACGATGCTTGACGCCAACACTGTCAACTGAGACTCTGCAAGATAGAACGGAACGACAACCTGACAGCTATACAAGCAGAATACAGTCAATACAGATAGACCAAATAGAAACAGTAGCCCATTTGCTGTTGATGTTGCTTTTAGTAAATCTTTCTCCAGCACAAGGATGATGGGATGCAAGCTGTCTGGCAAAATATGCGTAAAATCAGGTCGAGCAATCTCCTTTGGTAGTGGTGCATAGCCATCATCAAAGACGCTGTTAGTTCTTGCAGCGATCAGGAATATTGAATGCACCGCAAAGTGATCAGAAAAGCTCATCTGCGTATCTGGTATGTATTCTTCGAATGCAACCCTCGACTGTTGGCACGTAATTTCTGGCGTGCGTCTGTAAAATATGTAGTCCAATCGATCGCCAATATCTTTGGCATACGGCTGTTGTTTCAAGAAATGCTTGGTCCAAGTGTCTAGTGGTGAATCGCAGGTAATTCCAAATAACTGGATGCATTCAGAAGCTGTAAGTTGATTACGCTCCAACCTGCCAAGGCTGTCTGCCATGGTGTCCTTGTGCATCTCTAGCCACGAATCTGTCATGAATGCATGGTTCTTCAGAATCTGATAACAGTGGCTGGTTGGGATGCTGTTGAAATCACCTGCCTATCAATCAGCCTACATGTCAGTGTTTGCCTCTCAACCCGAAAATACGACATTTGTGTACTTGCCAGAATGACATGTCTGCCCTGAGCAGCTGATGCTCTTACACTGTTGGCTATTTGCCAGCATTCAGTGATTCTCTGTGCCTCGTAATCATCGTGGTTTCCATAGCCAGCTTGTAACTATAATTGACTATGAGTACACATAATGCTTGCTTTGACCAGCTGAATGAGTCCTCACATGAGTGGTATAGACATCAATGAGCCCCACCTCGGGATGATCAATGCACACACATCCACAACCTTTGCCAACGTAAAAATCGCCTTGAAACACTTTTAGAGGTTTACCAGCAAGTGTAAATTTGAGATAGGATGATGATAATATCGGAAAGCGAGATAAGATGGCTAGTCCACTGCCTAATGTCCCACTAGTAGAATTCACATTAATTGAACAATCACAGTGGGGTGCTATCCATTCCTATACCTATGAAAGTACTTTGTATGAGGCAATACATCTCTTGTTTGCTCTTTGATATAATCAAAATCTTCCCACATCCAAACTTCTTGCAATGCTACAATGTCATACTGTTCTTGACTCACGCGATCGGCAATGGCTCTTAATCGAAGCCTTCGTTTCTTGGCAACAATGTTGAGGCCCCTTTTTTTCAAAGTTGGTCAGTTGACTGGAGTGAGAATGCTGTTTGTTAGCATATTACCAGCAATTGAGTGACAAAACAGACAATGTGCTTTGCTGTGGTGCTACATTGAACATATCCATGAAATGTGCAATTAAGGAAGAAGAAGGTTAAATTCCCTAATTCGTATTTCGAGTGTGTTTCTGGTTTTTAAATAGCTTCAAGAAGAGGGCAGGAACAACAGAGTGCATTTCAGCGACCAAGAGCATTGCACGTCTTTCCAAATGTATATCTCTTAATAAACAAGCCTGTTCCGGCGTAATGTGGCGTGCAGTACATGCCTTCGCATTGTGATCCAATGGTGCGGGGACAACTTGCCTTGATAGGCTGTAGAAGCAAGATGAAAGAACGTGCGATATAAGCTCATGTAACCATGCTGAAGGCTTTTGGGTGTGCGCTTTATATACCATGAACTCAGATGTTGACACAGCACAAGACCAAGACAAAGAATAACATTACTAAATGAGTATATGAATAGTATGTAAGGTTTATCTACGATTTTTATAATCATCAACGAATATATGAAATACAAAAGTATAAAATGATCAAAGGGCGAGAGAGAGAGATGGGTGGGGAATCTCGAATATTAGAAAAAGTATATTGCGGATGATCTTCCTACTTCTTTGTTTTACTAGTAAATTTTATCAAAAGTAATGAAAAAAAATAGAGACAAAAGGAAAGGTGTATATAAGGTGAAAGGATGCGGTTAGTGATTTGTATAGTAACATGTAATATCAGTACAAGAAGCTTGGGTTGCTTTAATTCTTCTTGGGACCCATCTTGGGAGAGATGCTCTTGGGGCAAGAGACAGTCTTCCAAGAGATATCGACGACACCATCGTTGAGAGTAGCAAGCTTTTGGAAGGCGGCAGGAGTCAAGTCGATAGCCTTACCGACCTTACAGCCAGCACACTTGTCAACAATCTTGACAACAACAGACTTCTTCTTGTTCTTGTTGTTGGTGATCTTCATACACTTGTAACAGTTTTCGAACTTCTTCATGGCCTGTGTACACTGTGTGAGTTTTTGTTCATATATTGCATCAGATGGCATTTCTTACCATAGCACCGATCATACTGTGGATGGTAGCAGAGTAGGCAGGGAGACCATTACGATCATAACAAGCGGCGTTCTTTAAATCGCTGCCGCTGTACCTAAGAAAATCAAGAAATGCTGTCAGTAAAGAACAATGCACATTAATACTAAAACTTACCAGGTACCACGACCACCACGCTTCTCCAAGAGGTCAGTAGTAGTAGAGTTATCAAACTTCATGATGGTGGCGATACCGCGGCCACGAAGCTCGGTTGCCTTGGCAACATTGATGAGGGATGCAATGACAAGTGCACAAAGGGAGATGCAAACAAGGAACTTCATTTGTAGATTGAAATAAGGAAAGTTTCAGGTAAAGGAAAGGGTTGATTGAATATCAAGAATGAAAATTAGGAAAACAAGAAAGAAGAAGAAGAAAACAAGAGAAACAGAGAGAGAGATGTAGCTTTAAACACCAAAAACCGGACCCGCCATCATATTGAGATTGTGCTCTCTATGATCTTTTGTTAAAGTGATGTTCATTGCTACACAAATATAATTAAGTGAAATGTTCAGTAGGAGTTGGGTGTCGCTTTTTTGGAATCTCGTGTAAGTCAAGCTCTTTTCTTTATACCCTTTTAAGTAGAGATCTGCTTTTAACCTTTGGTCAAATAATAAAATTGCTGTGCTTTTTGAAGGCTTCGGTCTAGATTGCACCGCACAATTAATATGAGATAAAAATAGTGTAAAATAGCTGTATAAATGTATGAAATTAAACCACGTTTATAGGGTTTCTAGCGCTTCTCTCTATTTCATTTTGTCTCTTGTCCCATCCATTGAAACAAGAAAGGGGGTTGGCTATTATCCTTGTGAAATTCGCTGTATCTCTTGATTCATTTGGGTGTGGTTCCGGTTAGTGTTCCACTTCAAATGTCTATAACCATCGAAATAAAAGGAGACAACTTGCTTTTGAGACCCGAAGAGCAAATGATACGTTGCACACAAGTGCTTTTCATGCTTTATAAAGAAAGGCACCCTGCTCACCATTTCTAATTTCAAAGGAAATAATAAACACAACAGATATTGCTTGATCCAATGACATTGATTCCTCTTTTACCTGTTTGCCATATGAGCACAAAGATGGCCTTGAAACAGTTTTATTAGTCTTTTTAAGGCCTTTTTTTTACATTCATTCTTTAGAATAGAAACGAGAACCTTTTTCTATCATTTTCTGATCGACATATATCACGCAGACAAAATATGCAACCTAACGCCCACAACTAAGGCCATCATCAGAAACACTCATTAATCAAATAGGTTTTACTACTTTCAAACATTGGGTGACCCCGAATTGCTCGCCAAAAGGATTCAGAGGGATACTCGGTTCATATTAATACATGGATAATGAAAGGCTGAGAAGTAAAATGTTTGCAGCAATATAGGCGAATAGATACAAAAAGGCAAAGATCCAAGCTATTTTTAAATGCCATGTTGCTCTATAAAGTTTGGTCCACTATCTCTTATGTTTCCTTGATTTTTAATACAGAAAACCCAATGATTGTACCTGGGTTGGTACACTTGTAGGCAAATAGAAAGCAGCGAAATGACCGAGCGTTTCAGTGATAAACTCTAAAAAGGTGCACTACAGTATACCTGGTCAATGCTAAAAGTACAACATTGTAAACGCTATATTAAAGAATGTGGGAGATGTTGAATCGCATTTATGAATTTATTGCAATACAAAAGGCTTACTGCGTACATCTTGTAATTGTGTGGGTGCTCTGCCATGATACTAAACAATGTATCACTTTTGTGTGCTCAGTTCGTTTGTGAAACTGAATAAACAGGCTGCAAATATTTCTCGTATCACCAAACCAATAATACCAGGCTCAAATAAATATTTAAATTCGTAGCATTTGCTGCCAACTTATTCAATCAGTGACTGAATGGTAGAGCGATATACTTACAATGCAATGCCAAGTCGTGTAAGAGCAAACCATTTTGAGCACAATTTCCATGTGCTAATCTACTTTTTCCCTTTAAAGATGAAAGCTAATCTATCGAATGTACTTTACATCTTCACTTGGGGCATGTTGAACCATGAAATTTGCCACATCTTGGATGAATACAGCATTGCTTCGTAGCTAGTAAAAGAGCATATTAAAGGTTGTAGTGTTTATAGATTCAACAAAAAAAGGGCCAAGCAACGTGATATCCTTTCGTTACAAGCAACATTGCGCCTATTTGTTTCATTAGGCTAGATCATTTAGGTAAAACGAGTGTGTTGCCAATATGGCCATCAAGAGCAACATAAAATCAGGATAAGGAACATGCTATTATTGTCTATGGCTTTTGCATAGACGTACTATAAGTGATGGTATACAAACGATTAAAGGCCGGATCTTGTACCTATTGACCATCAGCAGAATCCCAGAAGCTGGATACCTCTAAAATATAGAGCGTTGGTCATGCAGACATATAGGCTACATTCATTGTGCACTAGCGAATTATAGGTGATTTAATCGAGTCGACCATTGATTTTGCTTTCGAAATTAGCATAGAAGATTGCTGAAGTCAGGTCTCAGCAATTAGCACGACAATCCAGAAATCTGCCTGATTAATCACTGATAGCGAGCTTTTTTTTTTTTTGTGTATATGACAAAAACATTATGCAACATTTTCGCCTACGCTTTTATTACGTATGAATTCCAAGTCTCAAATAATCGCACTAGTAGCTTTTATAGCCTTCTTTGGGGTTTCGGAGCCGCGTTGATTTGCATAAATATAAAGCGAACCAGTTTGCCAGAAACGTTTACATTTCATTCATATAACATATACAAACAAGATGACCAACGTAGAACAATTTGTCGAAGACGCCATCAAGAACAACAAGGTTGTGATCTTTACCAAGAGCACTTGTCGTAAGTAGCATGTATAGCAAACATGACACGTTGATTTCACTGACATGTGAATCCACAGCCTACAGCAAAAAGGCAAAAACCCTTTTGGAAGGATATAATATCAAGTATGAAAACATTGAAGTGGACAAACATCGTAAGTAGAAAGAACATCCGGCGTCTTTATGAGAGTAATAACAAGCAATGCAATAGCTGATGGTGAGGCTATCCAAGAATACTTGGCCAAGAAGACTGGTCAAAAGACTGTACCCAACATCTTCATTGATCAAAAGCATATTGGTGGTTCTGACGAATTGACAAAGCTTGAAGGCGGTGGTGAGCTTCAAGGACTCATTGCTTAAATCAACCTAGTTCCATGTATATTCGTGTAAATAAAACCTCTATCCTGAAAATATATACCGTGTCGCACATTGTCCATCAAGGATACAGTATAGCATGCCACTGTGTATGCTTCTAGATGTCAAATTTGACTAGTTTGAAATTTTGAGTTATTACAAAAGTAATCTTATAGCAAGAGACATCTGCCAACCGCTCTTGAGTCTATCACTGGACTAGTCAACTTTTTTCGAAATAATAAT
>DF836448.1:23710-44069 GCA_000950595.1 Mucor ambiguus
CCGTTTAACCCTCTTGGCTGTCAAAAATCATGTATGATATGAACAACCTGCACGACGGCGTCTCACGCTACCGATCGCCCTGATCCACCTCACTAAAATACTAGTAAACTTCATCAAATATCCTACTCATGTGCACTTTTTGACCTTTTGTAATTACATGAAACCACCCCTGAGGTTGTGGATCCAGCTCTCTTCGAGCGTTTCCTATCAGTAACGATGGAAACAATTCATGTTCAGGTGGGCAGCATGCTTGCACTACTTCTTACTGCTCGATAATCCCCAGAACGCAGCGAAATTTAGATGCATTTGAGCAATGATTTCTCGCGTTATACGCAATCTCAGACTGCCAGAATAGCACTAAACATTTGCTCTCATCCAGCAGTTATTTACTGACCCCTTTGCTCACTTTTTTGGGATCATTGAAAATCACCTCCAAACCATGAGTGGTACCTCATGGTTTTTGTCAAAAATCAAACGATCGCGTTTTTAGCCTGAAAAGCGAAGACTTTTTCTAAGCGTTTATTAAATCGTAAGAACTCTTGATCTAAGGCAGCCCCTGAAACCAATTTTGTGAGACCTTCATATAAAGGATTTCGACATTTTGGCCGGAAACGTCATTTCAGATTTTCCAATATTACTCCATGAGTTCGCTCATACTATCTATTATAACTGGTACCGTTGGATGCGCATTGAAAGGAACTTCTATACCACATTAGGAACTATGGGTTGATTATCACAGTTTACATAGTCCAGCCTTGCAAATAAATCAATCAAATCGCAAAATGATCAGAAATCAACGAATCGCAACAGAATGTATGTCGGGAGTTGAAATATTTTGACTAGCAGAATCGATTGTAATGCCCTTCTTGACCATGAATAACACCAATGTTTTAGAGCGGATAATAACCAAATCATTAGTTGCAAATATTCTATGATCTATACTGTAGCTTTGTTTTGATTTATCTAGAACTTCTGTTTTTGATAGATTCAATCGAAGCAAACTGCTCATCCAAATGTAGAGTGCAAAACCTTTGATGAAGCAGAGGTTTCATGAAATTTGAGATTGAGGTGGTTGATTATCAAGATAAGAGTAGTGTGCATGTGCTGCTGTCGTTCTGCTGAACGTCTGCAATGATGCTTCACCTAGCCCATTTTCTACTAATGCCGACTTGGGATACCAAACTGCCAAGAGCAAACATTTGACTTCACCTGCTAAATTGCCTCAAGCGGAGCAGATCTTGGCTATTCATGCGCTTGTGATAGAAGCATTCCGCGGTAGTCCTGGTGCTCATATCAACTTGAATGTATCCAACGAGGATTTACTCGGCCGTGAAAATAATTTATTTGTCGCACATCATGTTCCTTAGTGTGATATTCATACCATGGTTATGTACTGCAAAGATCCTGTGTATGGCAGCCTCAAGACTGGAACGCTGGATTTTTTTTGCTGCCCCCAATAGACCGGTAACCAAGCATCAACTCCTCAAACTGCTCTTATTTACGTCTGCATTACGCTCACCAAAGGTTGGCTTCGCCAGTTTGCCATGATTCACTTCTCTCGTCTTTCGGTTCGTGGCAAAGACTTGCTGCCTATATGTGATGCCATTATTGAGAAGCACTCCGCGCCAGTGAATAGAGGAGTTGATCCCCTTGGGCACTTGAAAAACTCAATCACAAATCTCGATGACTAGTGTATCGTCCAGAAGAATCTGTAGCAGCTTCCTCTATTTCAAAATAAAGCTATGATTAATCATGATTATCTGTATGTTTGGATGTATGTGTTGCAATTGTGTCGAAAGCAAAAAAAACAACAACGTGTGGCTCGTATGAGCATGTATGCTTATGATCTTTGCAATTGCTGTACCTGAGCAAAACAGCTCCCATTTTTACCTATAATGAACCGCACCTGGGCACCACGCCCACCTTAGTAATGACGTTATGGGTTTGAAATATAACAAATTGAAGAGAAAATCCGCTTTTGGTATGTAAACATAACATCTTCTTTGTAGGACTCTCAAGCTTTAGAAATCAATCTTGAAAAGAAAGTAAGATTTCTGTAATTGGAAAGATTTGCATATCAAAGCATCTAAAATCTATTTTTAAAGACGAAATCGATTATCAACCGTGCTTGTGCCCCGCGCCTTGAGTATAGTAAAGGCTGTGTTCATGAAACGCATAATGTAGCACAAGACAACAGCAAAATTCTAGACTTGCTGAATAGTCCCCTGATACAGCAATATATTATTGTAAATTGCAAAATACAAATAATGGTACAGACGGTTGCTTTTATAAAGATAAATGTAATATGTACACTTGTAAGATGTTGGAAAAAAAAAGTTTGGTATTCTATTCTATATGTGACACTATCTAAGCATCATGTCTGTTCAATCGACTACTGTTACCGCCATGTTGACTAAATGAAGAAGATCGGTTGAGCCATGATCCAATTTTTCCGGTGAGTTTGGAAACAGAGCCTCTGCGACGATGATGCGTAGCCATGGAAGCAGATCGTGAAATATTGGGTGTAGGTTGAGACAAATAGCCATTATTGTCGTTTTGTTGGTTTTGTACTTGTGGAACGTCATCGTATTTGGCCATTTTGGATGCAATGGGCGTTGGTATATGGGATGAATTAGGATTAGTATGTAAATTAGTAGGTGTTGTTGTAGTGAAGTTAGAGGTAGTTGGGGTAATAGCACCAGTGCCATTAGTGTGTGTGTTTTGGCTGTTGATGTTGATAGCACTGATATCAATTGTGTGAGCTGTTTGACGAGAGGTTACAGTAGCGATTGACATGCCAGGTGGCAGTTGCTGGGAGTTTCTGTTAGCTTTGACTGCACCAGGAGCATCACGAGGAAGTGCCATATAAGTATACTTGAAATCCTTGGGTGGGACAGGTGGTGGGACTTGATCGTCCATTACTGTTTTGGCAGAAGGTGGTGGCTCAGTAACAGAAACAAAAGCAACTTCTTCTTCGCTAGTGTTCTGATCGCTCACCGTGTTTGTAGCACTGAGATTGCTCGTCTTCTTGTTCAAGCTTTTCGAGGAGTTCTTGCGGAACACAGCATGCGATAATTTACGAAACAGTGATTTACTTCCATTTGGAGCAGCTGGTAATGTGGATTGCTGCTGTTGCTGTTTATCAATAGTCGACAATGCTTCCACATTGGTTGCACTATGAAAACTTTCGTTAGGCGAATGAGAGGCCGTGTTGCCCTTGTCATCAGTGGAATGGGATGGTGTGGGTAATCTGCTGGTGTTGGCTGATGAGGACGAGCTGTACATGATGGGGTCCACTTCGACATGCTTAACATCTTCCACTCTCTGGGGTGGTGAGGGTGGCGCCGATATGTGATTCGCGCTATTCTTTGATTCATCCACAAGGTGATGCGTGGATAATGAAGAACGAAGCCAACGCTGAATACGACTGAGGTAGTTGGTGGAGCCGATAGCGGCAGGTTGAGAGACGAATCCCGACATACTTCCATTGCCAGGTAGCTTGATGCCAGAAGTTGGGGGCGGAATCACAGGAGTATGACTGAGGGGAACTTCAGTGAGCAATCTGGGCCCGTTTGAAGACGTATGCTCATCAGCACCAACCAAAGAAGCTTGACTACTACGAGCCGAGGAATAACCGCCCATTGATTCAACAGAGGCCTTTCTCGACAGACTGGAGCGAATTGGCACACGATGATGATGAGCTTCGTATTCTGTAGCAGCCAGCTTCTCTGATGCCAAGTAGTACAGAGACAAGAACGGGTGATATGCTGCAGGCACAGATTGTGGGTCATCGTAGACTATGCCAAAGTTGATTTCGCCGTAATTGAGAGGTGGAGTGAGTGTCTTTCTTGCATGGCAGTCTGAAATGTGTTTCATGGCATCGTGGTAAACTGGAGATTGGATGATCAGCGTCAGTCTACGCTCAATTTCATCTGGTGTGCCGAGATTGAAGCCTTGAGACATTCTCTCGATTACTTTAGGGTTCAATGGCAGTTTCAGAGGTTTTCTTGATGGAGGCATGTAATTATTGATGGGGGCAGCATCTTTGTTCATCCAAGGATGGTGAATGATATCTGTCATGATGATGCGTTGAGATGGCTCAGTGACAAATATGCGAGACAGCAGGTTTCTGCACTCATCGCTTAGATGGGCAGGATAGGTCACTTGTCCTCTCTTGATTTTATCGTGCAGGCCAGGCATAGATTTATCATCAAAAGGAACTGAGCCAGTCGCCATGACATAGATGACAACACCTAGACTCCAAACATCCACCTCAGGGCCGCTGTAAGGAGTTGCTTTCAAGAGCTCTGGAGCAGCAAAATAAAGAGAGCCACAGTAAGTCGTAAGTTGACGTTCAGGACAGAATAGATTCGATAGACCAAAATCGATGATTTTGATGTGTCGCCCTGACTTGTCGATCATGATGTTTTCAATCTTCAGATCTCGGTGTACAATCGAGTTTCTATGCAAGTAGTCCAATGCGCTGACAATTTGTCTCGAAAATTGTCTAGTTCGTCTATCAGAGAGCCTCTGTCTCTTGACAATGTAGTGCAGTAATTGACCGCCATTCACATAATCCATCAAGATATAAAAGTAAGGACCTTGCAGCACCAGATCTTTCATGCCAACAATGTTTGGATGCTTCAACAACATCATGATGTGTGCTTCTCTGATCGTTCGAACTTCTCGATTCTCTTCTCTCGCTTTCTCTTTGGCTATTTGCTGGATTGATTTGCCATTGGTATGGTGATTTGGTGCATTTAATATCTGTAAATTGGCTCTGGGAACAATTTTTATGGCAATCTAAAAAGGGTTATTTTTAGATATTAATATTTAATTGATTTTGTATCTCTGTATATCTCACCTTTTCTCCAGTAACGTTATGTGTGGCCAGTTTCACTTTACCCATGCTTCCCTTACCGATGCTTTGTTGTAGGGTATAATTGCCAATCATTTTAATAGGAACCGATCGCTGTTGCTCTCTTACGGTGGTGTCATTTTTCATCACATCTGACTGCTGCTGTTGATGCTGCTGTTGGTTCTGTAGAAATTCAGCAGCCATACTGAAATATCGAATTGGAAATGGTTGATAAAAAGTGAAAGTGAGTGAAGAAAGTGAAGAAGAGGAAGAAGAAGAGGAGGAAGAATCAACAGGAGTTGATGTAATAAGTGAATAGCCTTTCTGAATTGAGGCAATCAACGCGTGACAGAAACTGTGTGATGCTGGATCTCGTTTAGACTTGTTCGAGTCGCCACCTAAATAATGAAAGCACATTCTTTTTCAACTCATGTGTTTTGTGAATAACAAACAGAAAATAAACTCAATCTTTTTATCATGCTGACCAGTGCTTCTACACAAGATATATCGCCGAGACATTTGCAGAAAACTAACGCAATCCATTCAATTCAGTCAATCTAATTGACTCAAATGATGAAAGAAACAACAATTAACTTATGGGTTACACCATCTCCGACACTTCATTCAAAACGTGGGCAACACCAGTTTTTATATTCACAACACTTGTATCATTTGCAGTCTTATGGGACACTTGACATGTTGTGTACCATTTGTATATGATATATATGATTGCAAATATACGATGTCAGCATGATTCAACCCCTCTTTCCCGGCTCTCGCTCAATGCTGAACCGGGATCTTCATTCGTTACCACTGATTTGCTTGGGCATTGGATCTCAGATATTGCACTCATCTGCTTTCCCCTTATCCAACTCTCCTTGAATCTTGTCGTCATGCTAAAAACCTGATTCAACCTGCTATACAGCAAAAAACGTGGAACATCCCTGTACCACGGCTACCCGTCTCTCTTAGACTCACTCAACGTAAATCGCCTATTAAATAGATTGTCAAAATGTTGTTCGCAGGTGCATCACTTCAATAAACGGAATTGGTACGTTTAAATGTCATCTTTCAGATAATGACGATATCTAACCATGGTACATAAGTGACATAATTTGAATAAAAACAGCTCTCTCATATCTAAATGTCTATCAATTCATTTGAATTTGCCTTCATGCATTACCATCAATCATGCTGTTTCACAACGACAAAATAAACTTTCTCGCCTTTTATGCTAGCCCATTTCTACGACTTAAAATGCTAGGTAAAGAAGACATGCCTCATCGAATATGCTGCCAAAACATTGGTTAGGAATTCCAAACATGTTTCTAGTTGCAGAATCTAACTTTTTCGAGACAAATCTTGCGTTACAATATGTAATTTGAAGCATATGAAGGCTAGTAGCTGGATAACTAACTTGGACTTGGCTTATGAGATGTCGTTACTAGCTTGCTTCTTGATGTAAATCCCGAATATTAAGCTATGGAACAGTCGAGAACTTGGAAGAAATCAAAAAAACCGTGGTGCCTACAGTTTGATGGCAGCGTGAATGATCGCGGAAACAGTTATATACATTGTCGAGATGATTGCTAGCAACAACATAGATTTAGGCTTAATATTTTAAAGTGAAGTCGTTGTCAATTGAATTTTAATGCATAAATGCCGAATGCTATTTGCGTTTGTCATATACCCTGACTGAAAAAAGCAAAACATTGTCTTTCAGTGGTAGTACGCACCATCGAATACAAAAATATCCCATCATATCTCATATCCACGATGCATCTGAATTGTGTTTCTGATACAATACATTTTTTGATCAGCGGAGCTATCAAAAAATTCAGGTACCAAATGCGTATGTTTATTGTGAAGCTTCACATAATTCATCAAGCAAAGACAAGACACCATCAACATTTGGAATAAAGTAGTTTGCCTCTGTACTTCTTGTGCCCACTGTACATGTAATCACTTTTTTTAGGCTCTTTTGCTTCGTCAAGAAATTGAACATGTCTTCGTCAGAGCGATCGTCACCAATAGATAAAACAAAATCAGGGCTTGTTTCCTGTAAAATTCGATTAGCAATGGAGCTCTTGTTGATATCGTGAGGGATCACTTCTATAGTAGTGTTTCCAGCTACTGCATGGACCGCAAAATTCTTGTTGACCGAATCTGCTATATGGTTCTGACATTCAGCTGCTTGCCAAGAACTGTATGTTTGATTATAAGTTAATACGAGATGGCCAATTCAAGCGATGTGCTGTATACTTACACGTATTGAGAATCTGTGCCCTCTGATGTTCGATAATGCTATGAAATTGTCAATCCGTTAGTGAAGGGTAAGAGATCACATGCAAATGAGATTTACCCAGACAATAGATGTATCTTTGGATTCAACATAAGCTCCTGGAGTACGTTCTGTATAGTATTGAAAGATCTATTTCGTATTGAAGGGTGAGCAAGAATGAGAAAGTCAATAAGAAAAGCTCAAGCATACCTCTTTCACTGTGGGTTTCCAGCTAAAGTCGACGTTATCGTACACTTGCTGCCATTCTTCTCCTTGAGATTTGATATAAAAGCCATTTTCAGCACTAAATTAACATACGATTAGCATATCATTAGACATGTATTGAATGTAGGCACCAACCTTAGACCTAGGCCTGGAATGCATCCTAAATCAGTTTCAATATTGATCTTGGTTCTACCAGAGATAACATAGACTGCATTTCTAGGATCTGCGGTCAGTTTGGTCAATATGTCCAAAATACGGCTCAAATCTTCGGATCCAGGAGGCTTTCCATGAGGAATCAGAGTTCCACCATAATCAAATAAGAACCTAGCAAGCTTATCAGCAATAATGTATGGATTACAACCAGTCAATGAGTCTTACAATCTCTTTAGACTTTTACTACATGCTTCAGCCAGGATATTTGACTCTAACTTTGGCAGCTGAACAGAAAAGCGACGTCCAGGCGAGTTGTGCACCTTTGAAAGCCGGGTAATTATGTTGCTAGCAAAATTTTGAGCAGAGTTCGTTTCGATGCTTTTGTACAGCTCCTTCCACCGACCGACTTTTTCTTCTTCATTCATGGAAAGGGCTTCATGAATAGCATCACCTACTTGCTATGAAATCAAACATACTATTATTATCACTGCAAAACCAAGAGAGCACAAACTTACTCTGTAATCCCATGGATTTACTCTGACAGAAGCACCAAAACTGCCATAAGTACCTGTGAATTCACTCAAGATCAGTGGATTATGAGTTTCCCTTTGACACACGATGTATTCATGAGAGGTAAGATTCATGCCATCTCTCAGGGGAGTCAGCAGGCACGCATCAGCACAGGTCAATAGAGCCAAGTACTGAGAGAATGAAATATCTTGGTGCAAAAATACGATGGGCTGGTATGAAATGTTACTAAATTTCGAATTGACTCGAGAAACGACATCGGAAATGTGCGCCCTTAATTCATTTTGCTCAGAGGTTGATAAAGCGATCTGAATCAACACTACCTCACCACGCCATTCGGGGTGTCTGGTCAGGAACTGCTCAAATGCAAGCAGTTTTTGACGAACACCTTTGATATAGTCCAGCTTGTCCCGTGCTACAATGAGCTTTTTATCCGCATATTTCTCTTTCAGCTTGGACACCCATTGTGTTACTAAAGGATCCGAGATCTTTTTGTTCAGTGCGTTAATGTCAATGCCGATTGGGTGAATGCCAACCGAGCAATAGTGTGTATCTAATTGGATACCCGAGGGTGTTGCATCTACGGAAAGGATACGTGCACAAGTCTGGAGAAAATGACGAGCAAAAGAGTATGTCTGGAAACCAATGACATCCGACTGTAGCATGGCTTCTAATAGCTGCTTTCGAGCTAAAAAGAAATGGTATTAAATATTAGTCATGGTGAATAGTAGTAATCGAGGTTGGTGCATTACGTGGAAGACACCTGAACAATTCAGAACTAGGGAAAGGTATGTGCAGAAAGAATCCAATGGTCGCATTTGGGATCTTCTCTCTCACCAAGCCAGGCACAAGCATCAAATGATAGTCATTGATCCAAACTAGATAATCGAATGTCAGACACCTTGTTCATACAATTCAATCTAACAGGCGCACTTACTGATGTCACCCTCCTTGTAGTTCGCCACGATTGTATCTGCAAATTGCTGATTGAGTTCCTGATAAGCTTTGTAAGGACCATCTTGAGACATCATATTTTGTGGATCATCTTGCACAACGTAATGAAAATAGGGCCATAACACTTGCTTACAATATCGATTGTAATGTCCATCAAATACACCATCGGAAGGCATGACGGGATATGCATTATATTTGTCAGTGAATGTTGCATGAATTTCGTCTCGAGTCTTTTTGGACAATGGGTCTGTTGGCATTCCTAATGTTCCTACCCAGGCCAAATCGTGTAGTTGATCTTGGATCGAAAAGAGTGCGTTGTTGAGGCCAATGTTGCCGCTGCTGCATGGTTTCACTGACCATGGTGCATCTGCAAAGACTTGTGCGCTATCTAATGAGGGTCGTCTGCTCTGTGTGGGTATGACAGAAAGCAATGGAGTCAATTTACGAATCTCTTCTTCGCGTTGCTGTTTACTACGCGGCTGAACCAGTTGCTCGGGTTGAGTAAAGTCGAATAGCTGGTCCTTTGTCTTTTCATCTTCTTTGTGTTGGTGCTTTGCTAAACTCTGTAACAGATTTGGTATAACGGTTGGCGTATCAGGGGATGTTGGCGATGTGACAATGCGCTTTTTCTTCTCCTTCACATGAAAATCCACAGTGTATGGTAAAAATAACGTAGCCACTACTACTCTTTTATCAGTGATTGCTGCAGTCATTTGGCTGATGAAATAATTAAAATGTGAATAATTTTCAATTATTTAGGCCGAGTAACCCTGGCAACTGTGCTTTCTGCAACCCAAAATGTGGAATCTCAAACTAAATTTTCACACAAAGCTCATCACTCCCTATTCCACGGAAATTCAATTCAAATGATGTCAACAAATATACAACTGAAAGGAACTCAAGTTGCCGTAACATGGCGAAAAGCGGATTCAATTCAGATGAAGAGAATAAAATGCGGGGTAAACGTAATTGCCTACATTTGTAGCTTTCTTGATCTGATTGCCATGGTGATGAAAAATGTGAATGAAAATTTTCCCGTTACCCATGGCAACTTGAATTCGCACATGTACCTGCATCTCTTCTCTTGTTTGGATCTAACATAATTTCATTGAGATGAAAAAATTACGAAAAAAATCAGGGACCAAGATGATCTTCACATGTTTAGGTATATTCAATCAAAAGCTATTATTCTTCAACGAGTCCAAACTACGTCTCATGTGAAAATGTAGTCGCTGCAATGAATGGAACAAGCAAAGTAAGTGAACCGATTCGTTCCTTGAAATGAAAATGCGCGGGGTGGTCGGTTATTCTATTGCAATTGTAAAGCTAAAAGTTTCTCACCCAAAGAAGAACTCTTAAAACTTTTAAAACCCCAAACTTTCCCATATCAACTTCTTTTCTCTTTTCTCTCTCATATCTCTCAACAAAATATATAATTAAAATGGTCAAAGTAACTGTCTGTGGTGCCGCTGGTGGTATTGGTCAACCTCTCTCCTTGCTCTTGAAGCAATCCGAACTTATTACTCATTTGTCCCTCTACGATATCGTCAACACTCCCGGTGTTGCTGCTGATTTAAGGTAAGGATTGGGTGGGAGAAAAAAAAACTTGTTCGTTACAATAACTAATCGCAAATCTGGTAGCCACATTAACACTCAGTCCAAGGTTACCGGCCATGTTGGTGCTGCTCAACTCGAGGAAGCCATCAAGGATTCTGCTATTGGTAAGAAGAGTGATAGATAAGACTATTTCAAGTGCATTTGATTAACGTTTGATTGATTTCGATTCAGTTGTTATCCCTGCTGGTGTTCCCAGAAAGCCTGGTATGACTCGTGATGATCTCTTTAAGATCAATGCTGGTATTGTTCGTGATCTCGCCGTTGCTGCTGCCAAGTTTGCCCCCAAAGCTTTCATGTGTATCATCTCCAACCCTGTCAACTCTACTGTCCCTATTGTCGCTGAAGTTTTCAAGCAATTCAACGTCTACGATCCTCGCAGGTAAGAGAGCCCTTTATTTGTTTGTTTGTAGATAAGAGTATTAAGAAGCAATAATAGAATCTTTGGCGTTACTACTCTCGATATCGTTCGTGCCTCTACTTTCGTTTCAGAATTGATTGGTGGTAGCCCCAGCACTCTTCGCGTTCCTGTCGTTGGTGGCCACAGTGGTGTTACCATCTTGCCTTTGTTGTCTCAAGTCAAGGGTACTGAGAAGTTGTCTCAAGAACAAATCGAAAAGGTAACCAACCGTATCCAATTCGGTGGCGATGAAGTTGTTAAGGCTAAGGATGGTGCTGGCTCCGCTACTTTGTCCATGGCATTCGCTGGTGCTCGTTTCGCCTTGAATATTGTCGAAGCCGTTGTTGCTGGTAAGACTGGTATCGTTGAATGTACCTATGTTGATCTTGAGGCTGATGCCCAAGGTGCCAGTGGTGTCAAGAGCTTGATCGGCGGTGATCTCGAGTTCTTCTCTGTTCCTGTTGAATTGGGTCCTGAGGGTGTCAAGAAGATCTTGCCTATTGGCGAAATCAATGATTTCGAGCAAAAGTTGTTCTCTGCTGCTACTTCTGAATTGAAGGGTAACATTGTCAAGGGCTCTACCTTCATTACTGAGGGTGCCAAGTTGTAAAATCCCAAACACCATCTCAAAAAAAGCTGCATATAAATATTTATTTACTCTTTCTCCTCCACCTTAACCTCGCTTCTTCTTGCCGATTATTTATACCAAAATAATAAACTTTTGTTTGAATACAATCAATAAGCTGCTCTCCCCTTGGTGTACTGGCTCATTTAGAGTTTTATCACTGTTGCACCAACAGCACTGTCCTTGAAATAATCGCAAACTTCGCATAAAACCAACTAAAACTCGCAGATTACAAGTTTTTTGCCCGGGTAAAAAATGTGAGAATTATCTAGATACTGCCAGCTTTGACGGATAGCTTTCTGCTGCGTTTCGTCCTATTGGTGTCTCTTGCAATAATGTTCTAAAGTGGATTCCGTCAGTACCATTTGAAAGATATTAGAACGCCGAACATCTGCTCTGGCCATCAGACATCTACCTCAGCATGCTTATGATGGTAGTGCTTCTGCTTCAACTTCTGTCTTCGATTAACCTACATATTATACTACTTGACGTAATTGAGGATGTGAAATAAAGGGGCATGCCATATTTAAAGTTTGCACCAATTGAGTAGTAATCACTTCGGGCGCTAAAAAGAAAGCCAATGATCCCATTACAACAGCTTCATGTCTTGAGTAGTTAGACACCACATTCATGATGAAAAGCATTCTCAAGCGATACCATACTCATAGTATGGATTGCAAATCAATCAAGGCAACCCAACTAGATATTTCTGTTTTAGTTTACTTTATTTTCCATTTGATTTAATGGTGTTATTATTGATATTAGTAGTGTTGCCGTTTGATTCATCAGATATCGCTAGTGTTAAGTTGCTTGTAGCCGCTGTGAGTGCTTGAACGGATGTGCTATTTCGACTACACTTTAAACCATACAAATAACCACTGTAGAGAGTTCAAATAATCAACCATTAGTACGCCACCTTCTCTTCTCCTGAATGCACACTTACAGATATTTCTGATCATCGATTCTATCTTCAAAGAACATTTGTCTCATTTTGAAAAAGGTAGTACAAGTTAATAAACTATCACTACCAGCTTGATGTTGAGGACCAATCCTTGCCACCTATTATAAGCACTGTTTAATGCAAGATGCAACACACAAATCTTTACTGAATGCTCACCTGTAGATCGTCTGCAATGTCTTGTAAACCACCCTTTAGATTTTTGCAACTCTTCATTAAATATTTGATATCGTATATGCATGGGAAGTAGGTTCGCAAGAGTTCAAAGAATTCTGTCTCATCGGCAGGCATAATCGAGCATGTTAATACCTTCAGTAAGTATCCAAAATCGTAGCCACTGTGAAAGGATATCCATTTGACGTCGTCCAATAAAACAAAGCCTGAACTGATCAACAACTCGCCAAAATGCTCCACATCGATACCGTATTCCTCGTGTTTTTTGAAATCAATGCCTGATTTGGTCAACAGTTCAATCGAGTCCTGAGCATACATGTCATCTCTGCAGGTATTTGGGCTGTTAGATTTGGTTTGCGTGCAATGTCAACAGAGCTCCTTACGATAAATTAAACTTGAAATTGAACTGCCACGTACAGATATTGCCAGGCAAATTACCGTACTGATCAGCAAAAGTAACACCTAATTGAATGATTTTCAACAAGTCTACGTTGCATCTCAGAGTTTGATAGTGATAGTCTGACGAGGTTTTGAACGTGCCAATAGGTCTTGCAACCACACCAGGAAACTCGGTATCCTATTGAATGAGGTGTTTAGACGAGCAAGCACATACGAATTCCTCTCTCTGTTTATATCTAACCATGGCCAAGTATGGATATTCTTCAACCAAATCACGAAGATGAGCCATTTCCTCCTCTAAATTCTCAGCCCACACTTCTTTGATATACTTTGCGTCGTTTACTGGCATTCTTGTTCTATGTATTGTATTCTAAGGGTACTAGATTGTTGTTTGTCCGTATAATGAAAGTTTAAAATAGGAAAGAGAAAGAACTAAAAGGAGCTCTTTGTTTGTTCTCCCTTTTGCTTTTTGTGTAAGTTGATACAACTCTCTGATTGCGAGTCTGCTGTATATTCAGCGCCTGTGTGGTGTGTGTGGTGTGTGCTTTCAATTTTTTCTTCGACGTCATATAACAACTCTGTGACTCTTTGACATTTGGAATGATCTGACTATGAGTTGATGTATCAAAACAGATCAGAAACACATTTCACATGCATCCGAATTCAAGTTTAGTTGCTGCTGTATATCACCATCGATAAAACCTGACCTAATCCCGAAAGAATCAGTATGAGAGCTATATAAATCGCCTTCTTTTGTGGCTTCCAATTTCACCCCATCAATTTTCTTTTGAATTAATAACATGAGATTAGTAGCCGGGATGACAATGGCCTCGCTGATCTTGGGCCTCCTTTTGTTTGGGAATGACAAGACGACATTTGTCTTGATGATATTTATCCAGGCAAAAGTTTTTCATGTAATATTTGGTGCATTGGTCTAACTAGTAAGACACCATGGACTTATGAACATTGGAAATTAGGAGCTTCGAAGAATTGGTTTAACTATTGACAATGTGCATCGAGAAAAGATTCAAATCTACTCAGATTGGTATGTGATGCGCCTTTGAGTTACATGTAGCATATATTAACATAAAGCAGTGGGTTATTCTCCATAGCTCTGTTCTGCTTGGTGGATGTAGTATGGTTCAATGGCAATAGATTATTTGTATGGTTTATGCTTTACACCCAATGTAAGTAAAGTTTGCATCTCTATCATGACCTAATCAAATGAAACTCTCGCTTACAATACAAATGTCTCTAGGGTTTGTTTTATGGGTTATTTTCATCTTAAATCAAGCAATCTCTAGCTCTATTCTTGGTCAGCGAATTACTCATCAGTCTTGGATTCATTTGTCTATTCTGTATACATTGACGCAGCCAGCATTTATTCATTGGAATATAGCTAATGGCGGATTATTTTGGTTCGTGTTTCCTTGTCTTTTGGTTATAATCAATGACTGCTCTGCGTACTATTGTGGCATTTGCTGGGGCAAGACAAAATTGATCAGTTTGAGTCCAAGCAAGACTTTGGAAGGGTTTGTTGGTGCGCTTTGGATTACAGTTATATTTGGCTATATAGTAAATATGCATATTCTGCCAAAATTATATATAAATTAACACAACATAGGCTTCTGATGTGCTTTGCAGATTTGATAGCTTGATAGCTGAAAATGTAAGTTCCATGTCTTGTAATTTCTTCAGTATATAATAATCCAGCTGCAAATGGTAGAACATGAAAATCTACGATAATATAAGATACCATGGCGTGGTTATGGCGCTTTATGCTTCGATCTTTGCTCCTTTCGGTGGCTTCTTTGCAAGTGCTTTGAAAAGAGCAACCAATATCAAGGATTTTGCTGGTTGGATTCCTGGCCATGGGGGTATTGTAGATCGTGTCGACTGCCAATTATTCATGGCAGTTTTTACCTATCTCTACTATCAACATATTGTTAACGCACAATAAGAATAATAAAGGCAATGTTTGCATTCTTTCATAAATAG
This sequence comes from Mucor ambiguus, assembly GCA_000950595.1. Classification (NCBI taxonomy): domain Eukaryota; kingdom Fungi; phylum Mucoromycota; class Mucoromycetes; order Mucorales; family Mucoraceae; genus Mucor; species Mucor ambiguus. The sequence goes on from DF836448.1 coordinate 38,878, forward strand.
CTTCGAAAGTCATCATTCAAAGTATATGGTGTTCGCTGCACAAAGTATTTTATTTGCGCTACTGCAATACATATCTTCTTTCATCAAGATCTGTCTGATCATAAGCTCCTCATCTCAATGGCCCATTATAGTAGCTTGTTCTTCTAAACAGAGAGATAAAGAGATCAATTGCAAGAATTTCTTCGCCATTGAACTTCAAACTATTTAAGAAAGGCTGTTGCGTTTCTCGATTTACCAACTCCCTTGTTATTAGCATCACAAACATCGATTGTCTTCTGACAACAATCAGAAAGGCATTATGCCAGCCAGCCAAAATGTATTAACACTCCGCTAAAAAACTTCTTTCAAGATTGGCCAGATTGATCGAATTTGATTAAATTAAATCCGTTTTCAACTGTTTTGGCATGATCGACTATAGAAAGTATGGAAATCACAAGTTACCACCTTAAACTTTCTAAGAGCACTTTTCAAGGCGTATCCAATGGTGCTAATTAAATTAAGTGTTTTAAGAAAACATAATGAGAAATACCTGAAAAATTGAAATGGCGTTTCTGGCCAAAGTGTCGAAATTTTACATATGAAGGTCTCACAAAAGTGATTTTAGGGGTTGCTTTGAATCAAGAGAAACAATTTGATTCAATATATACCTTAGTAGAAGTCTTCAGTTTTGCGTTCAAAAACTCGATCGTTTAATTTTCGATAAAAACCATGAGGTACCACTCATGCTTTTTGATCAATTTTTGGTATTGTTTTTTTTGTCCCAAAAAAGTTGAGCAAAGATGTCAGTAAGTTAGTGTTTGATGAAAGCAATTGTTTGGTGCTACTCTGCCAGTTTGAAACAAATTTAAACTCGAGAAAATGCTTCTCAAATGCATCCAAATTCCACTGCGATCTGCATACCTTTGGGTAGTAAGAGATAATTTAAGTATGTTGTCTACCAGAATATGACTTTGCTTCGTTGGGACAGACGCAGGGTATTCTAAGAAAGTTATAATCAACTATATACGCATTGAATAAATAGTACTGATATTTCATTCTGGTAGTCTACTAGCCTGACATTTCTGTAGCACTATTCAGGCAAGGTACAAGTAGAATTGATTGACAATCGCCATGTACATGGGAGTCATTGTGACAAGAGAATCTATACTAAATCAAGCATTAAAACACAGAGATCAAAATGGTTTATGCAATCAATTTTCTTGGACGATCTAAAAATGTGGGGTAAGAAGGAAAAATGATGATTATAACTTTAGCCGCTCAATGCAGCGTAATAGCATCTATGTATTTCATGTGATATCACCAAAACAGAACTGATAGTTGTACATGTTTCTATTGAAATGTACGATATATCGTTTATCCGCATTGTCGTCATAATGAACTTGCTATATGGAGATGTTGTCTCAATTTTTGCTCCATATGTTTGCGGTGACCCAGTAAATGTTTAGTAATACAATCATTTGTCCGCTTATCGCATTGTTCACAGCAGCAAATGTGCGTGATGCATGTACATATATATATATAAAAGGTACAGGATGTACAGGCTACAATGGAGTGATTAAAAAAGCCTTCCACACAGGACAACTAGCGCAACCATCACCTAGTTAGCAAGGTATTCTGTAGGGAGGACATCAATACCCCAAGTATTCTTTTTGCAAGTTATATATGCGAAATGCGGTAGTGTCTGTTTGGATTCATCTTCTGTTTGGAATCGCATTTCATTGGCTTGAGATAAAGGATCATTGAAAATGCAACTCCCACGCGATTACCCCGCAAAAAAGGTTATATGTTTTAAGCAATCACCCAAGAATGTAGTAAGATGTACGAGCTCAAGGGCCTCAAAAAGTAAGGTATAATCGGATCCTAGCATAAGTAAATATACTTAATTCTGGTCAATACTTTATGTATACGATGCCACAAAGAAGACGTCGAAGAAACGCATATATAATAGATGTGGGGAAAAATTGAATTGAGATGTATCACTGGCTAAAACTTTATGATTCATGTGTTTGAGAAATCTTTCCTTGTATCATGTTACGCAAGGCAAGGATATCATGGAGAAAACTGGCAAAATGTATAGCATCTTGGCCATACTACAAGCATTCCAACCTGAGCTGAGACATCAATCCAACTAAGGTACGCTCCAAGCAGCAGGCATTGGAGTCATCCCAGTCTTGAAACGATGACATTTTACCTTTCTGATAGTTTTTGTAAATTACACAAATCCCAAAATATCATCAGCGTGTGTAATTTTAGTCCACATGATCCTCTCTGTCTCTCGTTCTCTCATGATTCATCCATGATTGCACCTCTTTCTATATAATTTGGCACAAGGGAAAAAACACAATTGGCCTACAGAACCAATCATTGATGTAAGCGGCCATTTAATGTCTGACCGTGAGTAAAGCAAACAAAAGCGAGTATACATGCTATACAACATGGCGTTGAAGAGAGAAAGCAAAGAGAGAAGCCAAGGATGTGTCAAAAGCATTTCAGTTCCTGGAAACTGTCAAATGGTTGAAACAAGATATAGTGTCAAGATGGTGTAAAGGGTCCTTCCGTGAGTGAAATGTCCACCGCGGATAGTTTGCAGTTTAAGGAAATTGGCCCATCGCTAGACTAGGCAATTTGGCCGAAATCAAAAGAGAAACATTGACAGCGTTATATGTTCTATCTAGATGTCTGTCATTTCAATGCATGTTGTATACATGGGAGCAAAAAGGTTTGTGTATACCTCGAATCCAGCATAATAGCACAATGCCCACTAATCTACACTCAGAAACATTTAATGAAATAGGTAGAGGGGAAAAAATCTGGGGTTCCTCCCATTTTGTGTTGCATGATGAATAAGGTTTATGCTATTTTGCCTCTTAAAGTAATACACGCCTGCCTATTATGATCTCTGGATAAAGATGTTGGATTGTTGGTTGGCTCCCCCCAACCAAAAAATCCAAAAGATATAAAAAGGCACCAAATCTATATTTCCGTCTATCAGTCCCAAATATACCTTTTTCTTTTTTTTTTTCTCTCTGTTTCCAACATATATTATGACTACAGATCAAGCTCAAGTTGTCTGCCATCCCGTGCCCAAGCGCCTCTTGGATGCCTCTAAAAACCCTGTCCCCTATGTTGATTCCATGGAAAAGTACAAGGCCATGTGGACAGAGAGTGTTGATAAGCCAGATCAGTTCTTTGGAAACGTAAGTGTAGTGCCTTTGCAAAGAGACTGACATACATAAACTGACATATGCTTCACAGCTTGCTCGCGAATTATTGACTTGGTCAAAGCCTTTTCAAACTGTTCGTCACGGTTCTTTTGAGCAAGGCGATGTTGCTTGGTTCTTGGAAGGTGAGCTCAATGTCTCCTACAATTGTGTTGACAGACATGCTCTTGCCAACCCCAACAAAGTCGCCATTATTCATGAAGGTGATGAACCCAATCAAGCTCGTAGCATCACCTATGGTGAGTTATTGCGTGAAGTTTGTCAAATGGCCAACACCTTGAAGAATCTGGGTGTGCGTAAGGGCGATGCTGTTGCCATTTACATGCCCATGATCCCTGAGGCTATTGTCGCCATGCTTGCTTGTGCTCGTATTGGTGCTGTTCACTCTGTTGTATTTGCTGGTTTCTCTGCTGAATCTCTCCGTGATCGCGTCATTGATTGCTCTGCTCGCGTTGTCATCACCTCTGATGAAGGTCGTCGTGGTGGTAAATCTGTTGCCACAAAGCGTATCGTAGATGATGCTCTTCGTTCCAACCAAACTCAAGTTGAAAATGTCATTGTCTTCCGTCGCACTGGCTCTGCTATTGATTGGGTTGAGGACCGTGATCTCTGGTGGCATGAGGAGGTGGCTAAGGCTAGATCCTTCTGTCCTCCTGAGCCCATGAACTCTGAAGATCCCCTCTTCCTCTTGTATACTTCTGGTTCCACTGGTACTCCCAAGGGAATCTTGCACACTACTGGTGGTTACATCTTGGGTGCTGCCGCCACTGTCAAGTACATTTTCGATTACCATGAGGGTGATATTCATGCCTGTATGGCTGATATTGGATGGGTAAGTTGTTTTGGCGTTGCTTTATTAGAAAGTAAAGATACTTATCAACCACATACATTAGGTTACTGGCCATACTTACATTGTCTATGGTCCCCTTGCCTTGGGCGGTACCACTGTCTTGTTTGAATCTACCCCCACTTACCCCAACCCTAGCAGATTCTGGGAATTGATTGAAAAGCACAAGATTACACAATTCTACACTGCTCCCACTGCCATTCGTGCTCTCCGTCGTCTCGGTGACCAATGGGTAGAGAAGCATGATTTGTCCACTCTCCGTGTTATTGGTTCTGTTGGTGAGCCCATTAACCCTGAAGCCTGGGATTGGTATAATGAAAAGGTTGGTAGAGGCCAGTGTGCTGTTGTTGATACTTACTGGCAAACCGAAACTGGCTCTATCATCATCTCTCCTCTTCCTGGATCTCATGCCACTAAGCCTGGATCTGCTACTCTTCCTTTCTTTGGTATCAAGCCCGTCATTCTCGATCCCACTACTGGTAAGGTGATTGAGGAAGTTCACGAAACTGGTGTTCTTGCTATCAGCCAACCTTGGCCTTCTATGGCTCGTACAGTCTTCAACAACCACTCCCGCTTTGTTGAAACCTACCTCAAGCCTTATCCCGGTTACTATTTCACTGGTGATGGTGCTTACCGTGATGAAGATGGCTATATTTGGGTGCAAGGTCGTGTTGATGATGTGATCAATGTGTCTGGCCACAGACTCTCCACAGCTGAAATTGAGTCTGCTCTTGTTCACCATGAAGCTGTTGCTGAAGCCGCTGTGATTGGTGGTCATGATGACTTGACTGGTCAATGTATTCATGCTTTCGTCTCTGTGCGTCCCAACGTAGACGCCTCTGAAGGTCTAGACAAGGAATTGACATTGTTGGTTCGCAAGATTATTGGTCCCTTTGCCACTCCCAAGCGTATCTACATTGTCAACGATCACCCCAAGACTCGTTCTGGCAAGATTATGCGCCGTATTCTTCGCAAGATTGTAAACGGAGAGCAGGATTCTCTCGGTGATACCTCTACTCTTGCTGATCAATCAGTTGTTCCCAACTTGATTGCACTTGTTCATGGCTCCAAGTAAACTTATTAGTAATTATTTCTCTTCTTTCCTGTTCTCCCCCCCCCCCCTC
>DF836448.1:57577-68707 GCA_000950595.1 Mucor ambiguus
ATAAGGCCACAGGAAAGCATACGACGCAAGATCTGAAAATCCTTTCCACCTTAGACAGAGGCGTACGACGCAAGATCTGAAACCCCCTCTGGATAGGCTGTGGCTAAAGAAGAAGAAAGAGAAATGAAAAATGATTCACTAGACTTAAATCAGACCATAATCAGTGACTTGTTGCATAGCTTTATCAATGTTGTACCGCACCACCTTCAGAGATTAGTGGTATTACGATATTCAAAAGGCACACTTCAAAATGTATCAGAGCACTAGAAAATGCACGTTCATTTCGAAAGAAGAGTTTATCCTACATACTAGTCGGAAAAATGCGTTTGAGCGTCGAATCATTGCTGGCAATTTAATGACTAGATCCGTGCTTCAGCGGAATGCTGATAATTTATGTGATAATATCTGTTGCGAAAACTAATGAAAAAACGAATACGAGTATTTAACGACACAATGACACACAAATTAAACACAACTCAAGTGCTTATTATGAATGGCATTACGAAGCCTTGATGTAGACATAATATAAATATACGACGTCCTCCCCCCCCCAACCAGGCATGTTGCTCTACGCATTAATTTGCCTGGTTCCGAGGTCCAGTTACCGCTATCCCATTTCACCATTACCAATTTATTAATGCTCTTCTCCGCCTTTCATCAATAACAACCTTCCTCTTTTTACTTTGATTATTGTGAAATGTTGGAATCTATTCCCGGCAAAGTCTTTGTTGTGGGTGTAGTATTACTCATTGCATTCATAGCTTATTCATCACAACTAGTGCTCTTTATACCTGCGTATGGCGGATGGAACTATACAAGTTTCACCACGTTGTTACCTTTGAACCTGCTGGTGGGCATGGTGTTTTATAACTACTACCTATCAGTAACCACAGATCCTGGAAAGATACCCGTGCATTGGGTAGGAGGTCGATAGTTTTCTATGTGCAGGACGAGATTTAACATTAATATTCAGGAACCACCATCGTCGCTCGTAGTATCAAAAGAAATTACCTCAGAGGGAATCACTGGGCCAAGATACTGCAAGAGCTGCAATGTATACAAACCACCAAGAAGCCATCATTGTCGTTATTGTGGACGTTGTGTGCTGAAAATGGATCATCATTGTCCTTGGATAGACAACTGTGTTGGATACGATAACTACGGCCACTTTCTGCGCTTCATTATTTATGCAGATATCGCCTGTTCGTACGTTATCCTGCTGCTGATAGGAAGAGTGAGAGCCATCATGGATGCGATTCGACATTTTCAAGTATGTATTGTGTTCATTGTTATTTTCATTGTGTTTACAAGAAGTTATACAGTTCGATGCGGAGCCAGACACAACACAAATCATTTTCATGGTGCTCAACTTCGTACTTGCCTTTATTGTCGTCTTTTGTGTAGGCATCTTGACATGCTACCAACTTTATTGCATGTCGAAAAATCAGACAAATATTGAATCTTGGGAGAGGGGAAAAGTGGAGGGGCTTGTTAAGCGAGGAAAAATTCCACCAGTAAGTTTGACATACCACAGACATGCATCCACTTTTGGTAACCTGAAAACATCTGTAGGTCAACTACCCCTTTGATATTGGATTTTACAAGAATCTGTGCGAAGTATTGGGTCCAAATCCATTGACATGGCTATGGCCCAAAAAAATGCAAGGTGATGGGTTATCCTTTCCGGTAACGCCAGAGACTGATCCTCGCTTGCCTTACTACTGGCCACCAAGAGATCCAGATGATCTTCGACCCTCCATCTTTTCATCTCGATACAAAAGACGACAGGAAGCTCAACGACTGATGGCGGAGGACCCGGATGCAGTGTTACAAGAATCAGACGGCTACTACGATTCTGGAAGTTTTGTGAGCGATAGCGAAGCCGAGTACTCGATCGACGACGAAGAGGAGGGTATGCGGCATCTGGTGAACAATCGCCTATATGATTTATCAGGCACTTACTTTGATGATACCCCACCTACAGGCCAACATAGACGCAACCCCCATGGATCGGCAATGGACGATAGCCTCGACAGTGACAGTGACACAATCCCACTATCCTCATTCGCCTCCAAGAAAAAAATCCCCTCTTCAAAAGAAGATTAGCCTATAACCATTGAATTGTCTAGCAAAATGGAAATTCACTCTATTTTATTATAATTTTTTCCTGAATATTGTTGAATCAATGGCCTGAATAAAACAATTGCATGTATATATAACGCTTTTCTTGCTTTGTTACTATGTATAAAAACTGGTGGTGGTGGTGTAATAGGTGTAATAAATATAATCGTATGTGTAAATGTGTTTATCCAGCCAAAACATCAACCAACACTGTCCAGGCACCAGCGACACCAGCACACACAGCAGCAGAGATGCCTGCAACTCGAGGGCCAGCTGTACATTTGAAGATGGCACCTGAAATAGCACCAGCAGCTAAACTGTTGAAAACATCATGGGTGCCTCTTGAATAGTCGATCAGTGAATTGGTACCATTGTAAATCATAGCAATCACACCAACTGCATTACCCACGCCGGGGCCTCTGCGTGTGATTGAGTTGAGAGTAGTGTTTAAGCGCACTCTGGGAGCACCAGAGCTCTTCTTGAGACCCTCCATCATACCGTAAGCACCACCCAAAGTCAAACCTGCCAAATAAGTAGTACCTGTACCGTAACAAAGATCGTCAGACCAACCACGAGAAGGTGCTAAACCGCTAGATGTGCCAACGGGAGCATCTTCCACTTGTAAAAAGTCGAGGCCTTGCAAAGACATGGGCTGGAGTCTGTTGGCGTCAAGGGTGATACTTGACATGAAGTCGGGCATCTTTTCATAGCCACTGTCATCCCCAACATTGAATGAGGTCTCTTCAAAGGAATTGGATGTAGGTGAATACAAGTCATCGGCGTCTTGTTGAGGCTGTTCTGCGGTAGGCACAGTGCTTGATCCAAAGCCAAAAATTCCCATTTTACCTTTTTGTTTTTTTTTTGTTGTTGTAGTGCGGGGGTGAAAGAGAAAGGGTTAGTTCTCAAGTGGTCAAACACGCTTGTGTATCAAAACGATCTATTATTTTGTATTTCCGAAGAAAGCTTCAACTCAACTCCAATCAAAATTGATATGACATTCTCATAGACTTGATTTGTCCATGGCTAGTCTTAGAGTGTCTTGTAAGGTGATGCTGTCATGGAAGGGAGACTTTATGGCAATGAGTTGGTGGTACATGTACCGGGTCGACTTGTTATTTAGTGAGAAGTACTAGAATAATCTTTCATACGGTTTTGATAGTTATTGATCAGTTATTTACTTGGACTATCATTGTTGTTTTCTGTAAAGCAATATATAGAAATGGTATAACATATAACAAACCAGATACAAAAGCCAGCTATAACCCGTGTCCGAGCTCATGAGCTCAAATCACAGAGCCTTAAAGCATACAGAGGAGTATGTATGCCTGTGCGATGATCTTTATGATGTGATTTCGCCATTCAACCATCTTAGATGAGAGTTTCCAAGGCATATTTGAACCAAATTCTGTTGTATCTCCAAGATGAACAGCTTGTACGATGCTCTATGTCTATCTCAATGAGAACGTGTCATATATGGATAGACAGCATACTTACAGTGTCTCGTATTGCTCGAAAGTATGCAAAACACAGTGAAGTTTGAACGCATTTGAGCTGTATTTTCTCGTAATAATAGAAGCCGTTCTAGGCTGCCTGAGTAGCGCCAAACAATCAGTTTCGACTGACATTTACTCACTGACACATTTGCTCACCTTTTTCGGGATCGCCAAAAATTGACGAAAAAGCATGAGGGATACCTCATACTTTTCATTGAAAATCAAATGATCGTGCTTTTGACCTCAAAATTGAAGGCTTCCTCTATGGTAGGTATAGAATCAAAATATCTCTCTCAATCCAAAGCAACCCCTAAAACCACTTTTGTGAGACCTTTATATGTGAATTCTCAACATTTTGGCCCAAAAAGGCACTCCACATTTCCCAAAATTGCTCAGTAAGCTTTTTCAAACCACTTGGTTTTATATACACCATTTGATGCGCCTTGAAAAGCACTACAAGGAAGCTTAATAGGGCATGAAATAATCATGACGATTCTAATAGTCGACTCCTATGAAAGGGATCAATCAAGTCGAAAAAAGCCAGAATTTAGCCAATCTCGATCAGAAGTTGAGCAGCATTTTAAGTAGCTTTGGCAGGAGGCAAATGCAATAAAGCTTCTTTTTTTTTCAGGACAATCGAAGCTCGTGAAGTTGATAATAAGAAGGAGGTTGTGAATTGAAATACATTATAGCATAGCTTTTCTAATTATTGTTGCTTTTATTGCATATTTTGATACTTGATCTATTGCAAATTGCCCATTCAACGCGGAGCCTCGTACGAGATGCAAAAATTACCACCTTATTCAGCATTGCAAATGCCACTTGAGCGAAAACACTACTAGATATATAAACGAAAAAGCATACACTTAAGGTAAATTAAAGTAAATTTGAAAATATCTGAAGATACTAAAAAAAACAAAGGACTCATCGGATACGCTAAACCGCAATGTTACTGATTCGAGACTTCCAAATGTCGAACAGTATGTAAACTATCGAGTAGCAGACGCTTCCAAACACTCAATCTGCTAATAACCAATTAGTTAAGAAGGATCCGAGTAATATTTTAAGGGGTGAATGACAGAGCATATCTATATCATAGAATAAACTTGGCTTTGCGTATAAGTACAGCTGTTTCAATTGAAAGCATGACCAAATCTTTTCTATTCTATTATAACGCCAAGCACCGTTTTTAGATCGTATAGTCTTTAAAGGCAAAACCCTGATTGTTGATTGAGTCCCTACTTAGATCCAAATGCGCTGAGCCATTTTTCTTCGTGAATTTCAAATTTAATGATGATGACAGTGATACCTGTATTTGAAATACATGAAACGAACTCGGCTAGGTCTGCATACAAATAGTTGCACATGTTTGCAGATCTTTTACTGCTGTAGACAATAAAGTGGGGATGTATATATATAACAACATGTAAAAATAGACATGTTGATTTCGCCTAGTTCTTCATGTTCTCGTTGTTTAATAAAAGATGCTATACCCTCAAGCTGCACTGTACAGTCTATTCAGACGCAGCAGAAATGTAAATCACACAAATGGACAAACGATACTAAAAACGTTACCGCACCATCATCATCATTGAGGTTTTTAGCTTCTTTTTCACTTTTGGTTCTATATGAACCAAGGTGACATCGATCATTTTAATATCAACCGACTATAAATATGCACATCGTAGACAATAACCTGAGTCTTTTTTTAACGTTATATTGCTCTCCTCGTAATTGAGGGTATATTCTAAATGATATAATATAGATTTGGTCACTTTACACGTGTGCCTGAAGCCATTGTTTGAAGCTGCAAAGATCTAGAAACGGCCAAACGTACGCCAGAAAAGGCAAGTAAAAGATAATTAACACTTGTCTGGACCGGGAATTACACGGTACTATGAACGGATTTTGTGTAATGCGCAAACAAATGTTGGAAATCTGTCAGTTCAGTCAGGAACCCAGAGACGTTAATTTGATTTATGTTCTAGCCTTTAGATTAGCATCCCAATCACCTCGGGATTACAATTAGCATTTGGCATATAAATACATGCTCGAAAGGATTGATGTATGTGCACTTTTCTCTTTCTTCCTGTATATATACATACACACATACACACACAATGATAAACCGCAAAACAAAGCGCAATTCCCCTCCTCCACTTCATACAACAACAGCAGCTGTGCTAGATCATAAACTTACAGAAAGTGGGTTCGCCAAATGGTCCAAAATGCTTCAATTGATATCACCACCAAACAAAAAAAGAAGAGCGGTGGCATTGATTGGACAATTGTGCGAGAATAGCGATGATGAGGATCCAGATGAGGCCAGTGAAAGCGAAAGCCAGAACGAGAACGATGACGATGAGCATCAAGAAATCTTAGTCAAAAGAGCTCAAAGGCCAGATAGTATGAACAAACAGAAAGTGCTGAATCGACGAGCCATGTATATACCCAATCCTATCCAACAGCAACAATACAATGATGGCCCAAAAGATGCATGGCACAAATGGGCACTCTATCGTGCAACGTATCATAAGCTCCGCAGAAATTCAGTGCCACTTTTGGAAGGTCTTCATTTAAGGCGAATGCTGGTCCATTTGCAGCAAGACGAGTTCATTCAAGATCATATCCAACAACAACACAAAGTGCCAGCACATCGTAACCATAGCAACAGTGATGATGAAGACAACATTCCATTGGGAACACTACTTGAAAATAAGAAATTAGTAACAGCAGTACCACCAAGATGCTCATCGCCGCCACTGCCGCCCATGATGACAGCTCCCATGATTGCTGCTAAACCAAAGGCATTTTATCAACGCACGGTTGTTCCTCGTCCACCAGCTGCTTTGAATCTATTTTATCGACAGCCATGCTATTACTACAATAACTTGCAATCATTCCCTGTACAATTTATATAATAAAGAAAAAAACCCTCATTTTGTAAATATCAATCCCCCCTCTTCAATCATCCAATTAACTATATTTCTCTTGGCTTTTCAGTGTATCCACCTCTTGAGCAAATATGATGGTAGTACAATTAGGTATAGGAGATCGCCAGTAGTTTGTTGTGTGTGTTCAATAACGAATCTGCTATAGGAGGATTGTTTATATTTTATTTTACAAAATCGAGTTTAATTTTCACCATTGGCGTTGTTGTTGGATGCCGAGAAATTTTGGTGTTGAGGATGGGGATGAGGAGGCGTTGCTATTGTTTGTTGTTGTTGTTGTTGCTGCTGCTGCTGATGCTGCTGCTGAGATGGCAAAATGGGGGAGGAAGTCATGCCATTGTTATCGTAAAATTGAGGTTGGTTTGCTGCACCCGCATTGGGGTGAGGAGGATACATCATATACCCACTGAATTGCTGTGGCTGCAGTTGTGGTGATATGGAGTTGGTGACAGCAGAGAATCCACCAGCAGCACCAGCGTTGCCGCCATATTGCGGATAATGCATTGGCTGTTGTTGCATGTATGGATATCCTTGCAACGCGCCATATCCAAAAGGTGACGCATAGGGATCCATCATAAAGCCTTGCAGAACGGAAATTTTAATTTTTCCTGCAAAAACCATAATGAATTTATACATACCTCCACCATTGTACGGTCCTCCGCCACCTGGTCCTCCTCTATTATTTTGATTGTTACGATAGCCATGATGACTGTAGAGTATGATATCATTAGCACACGAAATAGAGCCCGGCATGTGTGCCTCTCTTACTTGGGATAGTATTGACGTTGAGCTCTGGGATCGCCTTGCACTGATACGCCTTGCGGGCCAGTTACATTGGACGCTTGCATACCTTTTGGCCCTTGCACGAGATCATACTCGACCTATGTCATGGAACGCGCAGTCAGCATCTGGTTGATCGAGGTCCAATCCTTATGTTACTCACCTCTTCACCCTAATATACATACAGACAGAAAATAATAATGCATGAGCAACTTGTCTTACTATTTGTGCAGTAATACTCGTTTCTTCTCCATCTCGCTCTCATATCCTTGAATGTTTACCTCTGCTAGGCTCTTGAATCCACCGTCATTATGAATTGCTGTATGATGTACAAACACCTCTAATAGACTCACTCAATTTTCCCCATCTTATCTCTCTAAAAGAACGGTAACACACTACCTTCAATATCATTGTTGTCCTCTTTTGCATCGGGTAAAATGAAGCCAAACCCTTTTGTCGAGTTGAAAAACTTGACACGACCCTTATGACGACTCTTGTCTTCCATTTTATATATAGGAATATTTTTTGTATACAAGAGAAATAGACGAAAAAGAAGAAAAGGAAAGAAACAAGTTGCTTTGTCAAATAATCATTCTTGTACATAAGCATTGGGGTAAATACCCACAGACCAATAGAAACAACTAGCAACACACCGGGCGTCCAAAAAAGACTGTGTGTAATGTGTTACTTGTATCAGCATACTGCATGATGTAAATTTGATCTCAATCTCACTTTATTTGCCTGATAACAGACCAAACTCGACACTCAACGCCTCTACCCATTCGTCGCGTTCTTGCTTGCTTCTCGCCTTGAATACCCAGCATCTGCCTCGGTTGCCCAAGCGATGTCCCAGCTTGAAAATGGACATGTACTCTCGCACATTGGGCACAAACCGTCTTTTGGCTATCTGCCAGATCACAAAAATGCACTCAGATGTCTTGCTGCCACCAGTAACAATGCCATCCTTGTAGAAACGAAGTGGCTCTACCTTTTCTTGCTCGTACTTGTCCAAAATACATTCATCTCCAGAATAGACATAGGCATCCTTCAAATATAGCAGCACTCGCTTCTTCTGATACAAGAGTAGTTCCTTGCGTTGCTGTATATGCTCGCCATCGTCAGAAGGATTACTCATGCAATTGAACAGATTATGATTGTTATCCGGGTTTTTGTGAAATGTATCAAACATGATGAGTCCATCGTAGTTTTCGCTCTTGGTCAGCACGCAGTATTGAGGTTGGAACGATCTCCTGAAATCCTGCTTGACGTACAGAAACCCTGATTGCTAGAAAACGTAATTGTGTCAGACATGTGATTTATGAATTGAGCCACACACACACACACACACTCACACACACACACACTCACACACTCACTCACTCACTCACCAAAATACTCTTATTCCCATCATAGCCACGATGATGTCGATAGGAGAGCGATGAGCTGACTAAAAGGTGCTCCACTTTGATCATGTTGCTGATAAGCGTCACCCACTGTAGCATGATTTGAGTACTTGGCGCTTCGTAGTACAAAATGGTACCGTCGATATGAATTTCGAATGTGTTGGATGAAGCATGTTGTGTGCCTTTTTGTAACATGGGCTGTACTCGCGTCACTCTGTGTAGATCTAGCAACAGATGTGCATTGACCAATTTTGTGGGATCAGGCAGAGGGACTGATTCAGGAGAGGCGTATTTGAAATGCGGTGAAGATTGGTTGCCTAATTCATAGATGCGCTTCTTGTTCTCTTTGGATATGATGAGTTTTCGTTGTTGCAGTAACAGACCTGTTGTTGCTGAAAACCAGTTGTTTTGCTTCTTTTGCTTGGATTGTTCTTCTCGCTGTCTTTGGTTTTCCTGGCGTTGTGCTTGACGCTTGTAATAGTAATAGTAGGGCCCGTCGAAAAAGAACAGGTGATGTCCGTACAGTACAACGTAAAAGTAGGATTTTTTGCACTTGATCTTTTGCTGGCGCCCTGATTTCGTCCACATCTTGTTGATCAGTAAGCTGTCAAATGCGAAGATCTAGAGCAGAATGATCAATAACTTCAAAACTGGCTAAAGTTGTGGCCTCTTACTCTTCGTTCTGGCTTCCATTTCTCTACAGGTTCCTCTGAAGTATGCAGCTCCAATACATGTCTCTAATCACAGCATCAGTACATCAGTGCGTATATATGGCAGTGCGTACCTCTATCTCACCTGTTCAATCAGTTGAGGGCCTATCAAAACAGTATTCTCTGCCAGCCATTCTATCCTATCACCCGATGTAATCACAGTGCTTGTCCGTTTGTTTGACACATCAATGGGTCTCCAGCAAAGTCGAAAGTCATTACGCAGCCAATTTGCTGTATGTAATAGGTTTTCTTTTTGCAGTAACGAGCGGATAACTGGCTTGATGTCTTGAATGTGAATATTTAAAAGGGTATCTTTGGTGTGTTTCAATACATAATCTAAGGGTAATCGGACCTGCATTGGGGTATCAATCATGACTTGAATGTCAACAAATGCTGGAACCGGCTTTTTGCAAGCTGGCAATGCAGGCAATGTATGATACAGTGCCATGTACCATTTCTGTGCTTCGGATAGGCTTGCGCTTTGGAAATGAAATGACACAACGGACTTGGTTTGATGATGTACGAATTCCAGGCACCAAATGTAATCTTGTATCGAAACTAGCGACAGTCGCACTCGTCTATAGGGGTATTTGTTATTGAGGTAAATGACATGTGCTATTCGTTGGGTATGAAAAAAGGTGGTCTGGATGAGCATGTAATGACATTAGTTCTCAATCCAATGCACATATACATTGTCTCTACATACCGTCACATGGTATAATTCGATTTTGTCTGGTCGCAGCACTGCTTTGAATTGCCTCCATCGCAAGCGTGTCTTTCTCAACTGCAATTCACGAGTGGTTGACTTTTTCTTTGTGTACCATTGGGCTGTTCTAGTGCAGAGTACAAGGCCTTGCATGAGCACTTGGTCCTTTTGAACATAGCGCTGCTCTTCATGGACCGGTATGAACAAGTCGTCTTCATGGACATCTGAGGGTGATTGATTGATCTGGTAAGCTGTTGCATTGGATGTTGCTGCGTCTGTGGCTGCTGTAAACGGTGAAAGAAAATCTGATTGTATGGACTCGTCCGACGATGTGATGACTTTTGAGCGAGAGCTGACTGAATCTGTTGTGATGAGGGGTATAAATGTAGGATGTTCTTCTAACGTATGGAGTACTTGATCAGGCATAATAAAACAAGGGGGAAATGTCTCTCATCTCTGTGAAGGGAAAGAGAGAAAGAGAGATTGGAAAAAAACGTAAAATGCTCATTTTATGTATTTGGCAAATAACCTTTTTTTTTGAGTTTTAATCATTGGAAATGAGAAGCTCTCAAATTGTGCTTGCTTACCTTTTATATACCAGTATATGGCATCAAATCTAGTATAGAAGAAGGTAAGGAATAATGCCATCTTGGCCCTGCTGTGTTATGTGTGCGCATATCAGCTCATTTCCTGACTACAACAAAGATACATCGCTTAAGCACTATAAAAGTCTAATGCGTAAATGTATATCCCTACTATGATAAAAACAGGGCAACACAAAGATCCCCAATTTAGTGAATTCCTGTCCTGGAAAGATCTAATGTGAGGAAGAGATCGTCATAGAGCTCATTTTTAGTCTAGTTGATTCCATTACACAATCGAATGTCATTGATGTTTTCTAATGTTTGGCTCAACATGTACTACTCCCAACATCTATTTTCTTTTTTTTTTTTTGATCTTGGTTTT
>DF836447.1:14843-26204 GCA_000950595.1 Mucor ambiguus
GCTTATAAAAAGTCAAAGAGTAATTCATGAAAGTATAAAATAGCAATTTTGGCCAAAAGGTCGAGAATTTACATACAAAGGTCTCACAGAGGTGAATTCAGGGGCTGCTTTGGATCATGGGAATCTTTTGATCTGATAGATGACATAGCAAAAGTCATCATTTTCAAGGCGAAAAACGCAATTGCTTAATTTTCAATGAAAAACATGAGGGGTATCTCATAGTTTGGAGTCGAATTTCAACGATCTTAAAAAAGTTGAATAAAGGTGTCAATGAGTAATTGCTAACTCAAAGTAATTGATTGGCGCTATTCTAGCGGCTCAAAACGGCTCCTTGCACGAGAAAATGCTGCTGAAACACATCCAAATTATGCTGTGCTGTGTCTATTTATGAGTAGTGTAGGCAATGCAAGTTTGCTAACTGCTTGTATAAGGATTGCCCCTATTGAAAATGAAGTGGGGCGTCGCAGAAGAGTCAAATTCACGGCCACAGACAGTTTTTCATTGGGGGGAGGGGGTTTCTACGTAGTAGCGAAGGGTTGAGAAATGGAGTCTCTCTGTATATTGTATTAGTAGGAAGACCTCAGAGACTAAAAGTATCATATAAAGAATTCAGTTCAGCCATGTATTAGCTATTTTTGAGAGTTTTTAGTAGTACAATCAATTATCATAGACCCGCCATTATCTTCAATGAACACGGTTGTTGTGAATAGCTGTCAGATATAACCCTTGGAAATATTTAAACCGGCTGACGACAGATCCTATTATTGTAACTTGTAATCTCTACTAACCGTGCAATTACACTCAATCTGCTAGTTTTCTGTCTAAATACATAATTAACTGAAAAGCCTTATAGTTACAGAACGAAGGCAGACTTCTTATACATGTCCCTTTTTTTTTTACACGAAAATCAACATCCTGAGTTAATTATGCACACGTTTGATGCAACACAAATCAGTAGCCAAGTGTGCTTGTAGAGACATTACTCCCCTTTGTGACCTTTTGGACAAGACAACTCGAGCTTTTGATTGTTTTCCGTTCTTTTTTTATTATTTCTTTAATTTTGTGTGATATCAAATGGACAGCATTGCCAAAACTGTAAAGTATACGTATGCCAGGTGCTTTTTAGATGATACTAACATGTATTAAAGGAAAAAGTATTTAACTCTGAGCAAGTAACTGGCATCATCAAAGAAGTCAGTAAGACGACATCGAGCAATACGAGAATACAGCATATTCAGGGCTAATTTTTACTTGAACAGATTGTGGAAGCTTCTCTGACTGATTCAGAATACTCTCACTCCAAAGTACCTGCTTGGAACGCCAGCATTATCGAGAATTGCATTGCCAAATTAAAATCAATCAGCACAAATTACAAATACATAGGTAATATATTGATAAATGGAATCAGATTGTAGAAGAGCATACTAAATATAGATCATGTTCTCTTTCTCTCTTCTCTCCTATTAGTTCATTGCGTAATTCTTCAAAATAAGGGTGCTGGCTTCTACGTTGGAAGTCAAGTTTACTGGGACAACCAAAACGACGGCACTGCCAGTTATAGATATGAATCAAGAACGATGTATGCCATTGTCAATGTCTATGCTTTGAGCATCAATTGAAAATATATGTAACTTTTACTTATTCATTAAAAAGCGTCTACGTTAATGTCATTTAAGGCAACCGATTTGATACCAAACCCTAATCCCTCAAATCCCTTTTGAATGTCTACGATTTTTGTAGGTGTACTAATCACTACAACATTGCTAGTGTCAGGTTTAAACATATTTACAAAGTATTTGTTCAAGACATGCTGCAAATCGTCCATGGTGACAGCCTAAATCAATCATTTCTTAATGTATGAATGCTTGCCATGTGTCAAATCAACTTACTTGAATAGCAATCAGCATGTCTTGATTGTAAGAGGCAGGCATCTTCTTCAAGACTTGGTTGACGAATGATTGCAGTGCCGCACGATCCATGGTATTTTCTCTGGCTACAAGACTGTAAATCACAGCACTCTTGGCTCCATCTACGGAGGAATCGTCAATGTCCATTTCGTGGTTGGCTAATTGTTCAACAACAATCTTGGCTTGCTCAAAGGCCTTGAATGCATCAGGAGAGCGATAAATGGTGAAATTGATGAGCCCTGACTCAATACTGGCATCCAAGAAGCACGAGTAGGCTAACCCTTGACCACGGATCAACTTCCAAAAGATACCTTCCATGGTGTCTAGCAATTCAATCATCACCAACAAAGGTGCAATATCAGGGTCATCGAATCGATCAGGGCCTTTGACAGAGTGGAGCGAAAATGAGTTTTCAATGGTGGGTAGAGTGACCAACAGACCATGGCTGCCAGGTTCAAGGCCTGCGGGCTTGAGCGCCTGCTTGGCCAATGTGACAGACGCCAATGGTTTACTGGAATTTGTAGGAGCGAATGCCTTGAAAGCAGTGCGAGGCGTCTTGAGGTTCAAGATATCACCAGTAACATGAACGCGGATGTTTTCAGGAGAGCACAAATGAGAGCGGAACTCGTTCAGTTCCTCAATGACCGAAGCTGGGTCATTTTCCAAACGCTTGACGATTTCTTGCAAAAATGAGTTTTGGAACAAAATGTTGCGAGCAGCATTAACCGACTTTTTGGGATCCACTTGAAGGGCGCGCATCGTAGCATTGCCCATATCATGACCATCTCGCTTGGCTTGAGGGATGTCATTCAAGATCTGAGCAGCTACAATCTTGAGTCTTTCAGCAGTGAATTTGGTATTCCACAAAATGTCATGCAACCATTGAATAGCAGCTTCAAATTTGGAGCTATTGACCTTGAGAGTAAACACGGCCAATTCTCTGAAACCAAAGCTAGTTCCCAAGGTAGCGTCGTATTCGATTGTATCTTCACCCAAGCCCTTGACGACATCCTCGTAGGCGATAAGCTTTCCGTCCTTTTCGATAGGCAGAGAGAAGATGCTCTTCAAAAATAGTCGAGTGTACAACAGCAAATGCGTAGGAATAGATGAGGCACTGATATGAGCAGAGAGTTTGACAAAGTGGGACTTGACGTGGTCGAATTGGATGAACAAGGGAACATCAGCGCTGTTGTCTTCATTGATGTGCTTTTGGACTTCATTTAAGATCTCCTTGTCGTTGTTTCTGGCAGTGACCACATTGATAAACTTGATGGAGGAAGCAGATGGGATCTTGAATCCTTCCAATAAATCCTTGGGCACAGGAACATCGTTCTTTGCCATGGCATCGTCCAATTCGTGTTGCAGTTGCTCCAGCTTTTCCTCGCCGAGATCAGCACGTTGCTTCTCAATACGACTGGTTTCCTCTTCTGATTGCTGCTCAGCAAATTCAGCAGAAGGTTTACCAAACAATGTGATGCGGGGAGCATCAATGTACCATTTAGATAAGACATTCAGCCAATCTTCCACAGTATACTTTGATAGAACATCCAAGTACTGTTGGTCCTTGACAGACTCCTTGAGATCTTTACCATCAGCAGATCCGTACAAAAAGTCAGAGATAGCAACAGCAGCGGCAGTGTCGTGGGCATCCGTCTCTGCACTGTCCAAGAGCTTCAATGTCTCCTTTTCAATGACAGTAGCCATTCGAGTCATGTCGATTTCCTTGTCTTGAACAAGTCGCTTCAATGTTGAAAAAAACTCGGCTGGGAAGTTTTCGATTTCTTCAATAGGCACACTGGAGGCAGTAAACATCAATGTGGATTTTAAATGGTCGGTAATGTGGAAATCAACATCTGTGCAGAGTGCCTCTTCGGTTTCGACAAATTCTCTTTGCAATACGGATACTGGTGAATCGGTGAGATAGGTGTTTAACACCTCCAATTCTTTTTGAACAAGGAAATCCTAATTAAATGTCCCTTGTTTAGACACCTGCAACCAATTGTCAGCTAAAAATCACTTACGCTGCACTTGGGACCATTCCAAGCAATCAGCACGGTGCCCATGGATTCGTCTTCATCTGCAAAGAGTACCGTTTCTTCAATGTTCTTTTCCAAGTTGGGGAAATCGCCAGTGCTAACCCAGGGCCTCTGCATTTCAGGCAAAGGTCCTCTCTTGATGATAGATTCCTCTACTGGTTCCAACGCTTTCAGGAGCTCATTCTTGTCCACCTTACCCGTGATAATCAGGCAGAGATTATCGGGTCTGTAATAAGACTTGTGGTAATCACGAACTAAGTATATCATGAGTAATGGCTTATATCCAAAACGCATTGGTCAAACTTACTTTTATCCACCGACAACTCGCGAAGTCTTTCCATAAGGCCTCCTGTTTCTGATCTGTATCCACACGTCTCTGGGTACATGATTCTCTTCATGCGAAGGTGAAGTCTGTCATCGCCTAAGTTTTGACATCCTTGCATCTCACTGTAAACGACCTAATCATCCAGTGAGTTTCAGCGAGTTCATACATTCATGATGCGCACCCATACTACTTACACCAGCGTCTTCGCCCTTTCCATTGATATGATGGACTTCAGTGTAATATCCAGTTTCAGTCAAGGTAGGATACAAAATGTGGTCAATATAGATAGGCAATAGGTTTAAAAAGCCCTTTGACCCAGCAGTTGTAATCGTGTAACACGTGTGATCTACATCTGTCCATGCATTTGTGCCTTGAGCAATGGCTCTGTTGGCAAGTGAATCCAAAACACCCTAATGACGCCATGTTAGTAGATGCCATCTTACAGCATCATGTCGTCTTTTACCTTGTATGGGTATTGATCACTGCCAAGGAAAACAAGGCTACAATGTGCGTCAGTATGCAACATGACAATGCCTCAATAGCTGTCTGCTTACTGCTCCAATGTATGAGGACAGCCATAATCATCAAAACCTACAGTAGCATTGTTAGTGATAGATCCATGTTTTATCAGCAACTGTCTACTTACTCTCTGTAGCTAAGGCAAAGTAACCGTTCACGAGGGGCGCTATATCCGTGGTACAATGCAACCCTAATTAGCGCCTGCTCATTCCAACCTCCCTGTATCATGCCTTTACCTTCAATGTCTGCCAGCATGATGGTCAAGCCAGTCTTCTCGCTCTTGAGCTTTGTAAATGTGACGCCAAAGTCAGTGGGAACAGTACAGACTTCTTTATAATTGCTCATTCTGCTCATTGATTTATAAATCAGAAAGAAAAACGTATGTAAAGCATCTGAAACGCGCGTTATCTTTTATAAAGTCTTCAGGCGGTCACGTTGTGTCAAATGAACAGTGTGGATACACAAATCGAGAAGCTTTATTTATACTTGGTTACACTCTCTTTCTCCTCTTTTTATTTATCACCACAGAGGCTTATTCTTCCATGGGCTCACCTAGCATTGCCGTCTCTAACTTTACAGGCACAGGCAATGGTTCAATTGGAATCATTGGATCATCCAATCCGTTGATGGCAACCTTGACATCACTATTAGGACAAAATGTGTCCATCATGTCATCCCGAGTAGACGCTTCTGTTTCTGTCACTGTTGCTGCTGTTGCTGTTGTCGTTGTTGTTGCTGCTGCTGCTAATGCTGCATCTTCAGGATTCTGCCAAGTCCAGACTGGCTTTGGTGGCGCAGGTAACTTCATCTTGTGTACTTTTCTTAGATGGTCTCTGTAGCTAACACGCTTTAACCAGGACCTCTTGCATGACTTGCAGTAATAGTTTGGATCATTGACATCTGGCACAATGCCTGGCGTTGGGTAGCAGCTGCCTGCCCTCTCAATTTTCATTTTGTGCAAATATACGAGGTGATATCGATAGCGCTCCCAATCAGGAAACTTGTATTGACATGATTTACAAAAGAAGTTTGGATCGCTGCGGTCAGGGACCACGCCAGGTGTAGGATGGTACTTTCGGTTCTTTCCTGTGTCCTTTTTCGTCATTTTATACTCTACCAGATGTTGTATTCGCAAGTGTTGAGAATAGCTCTTTTCGTCTTTGGCTGTTTTGCGACACAGATGGCAGTAGAGCTTGTCAACGTCGAAATCAGATACCTTGAGGTAGGAGCCGCCATCGTCTACGGGTGGTTTCATTAGGTCTATGTGCCTATACGACAGGTGTAGTTTGTAGCGGCGTCTGTTAGGAAATGTGATATCACAAGAGATGCAATGATGATTGGGGTCATTCGGGTCAGGCTGCACCTCAGCATTCATTCTGCTTCGGCGCATCAAGGGTGGAAGGTCCATGTGGTGTACTCTGCGCAGATGCATGCGGTAGTACTGTGCATTCTTAAAGGTGCGTTTGCAGGACTTACAGTGGAAGTTGGGATCGTCAACATCAGGGATAATATCCGGCTTAGGCTTGTTCAATGGCTGGAGCTCCATCTTGTGAGTCAACTTCAAGTGTGCACGGTATTTGGCCCTGGTTGCCATGGTAACCTTACAGGACGCACAGTGGAAATTGGGATCATCTACATCTGGAATAATGGAAGTATCAATGTCGTATACATTGCTAGTAAGCCTTTCTAGCTTCATCTTGTGTCTGTAGCGCAGATGACTACGATAATGAGAGTTGCCTTTGAATTGCTTCTCGCAAGAAACGCAATAGAAATCTTTGGAATGGATGTCTGGGAGGATGTTGGGGTTGGGTGTTGTTACAACATTTTTCAAAGACGATATCATACCGTGTCTTCGCTTGAGATGGCCACGGTATTCAGACACATTGGAGTAACCCACAGCACAGGAACGGCAGAAAAAATTAGGATCGTCAGGATCAGGGAAAACTCCAGGCGTAGGTGTGCACAGTTTGACCAGAGGCTCCAGTTTCATGTTATGACGAGATCTAAGGTGAGCGCGATAGTCTCTGCCGTGTGGAAATGTCTTGACGCAAGAGCGACAGTGGTTATTGGGGTCATCGATATCAGGCTCAATATTGGCATCGGGATGCGTCATGGTGCGCAATGGAGTTACCTTGTGCACAGCCATAAGATGATTTCTAAAAGAATGTCGATTATCAAATGTCTTATCGCAGGAACAGCAATGAAAATTGGGATCATCCACGTCAGGCTCAATGCCCTTTCGAGGCCTGGCAACCATTGGCTTTAAGTTGAATTTGTGCATAGCGCGTAAATGAATTCTGTAATCACCCTTGGATTCATACGTGCGATTGCAGGAGCGACAATGGAAGTTTGGATCTTCAGGGTCAGGCTCCACACCAGGCGTGGCTACACTGATTTCTAGTAAGGATTCCAGTACCATTTTATGAGGTCCCTTCAGATGTCCTCGATAAGCGGTTCTGTTGGCACACTGCAGGTTGCAGGATCGACAGCAGAAACTGAGGTCATCCGGATCCAACTTGATATTGGGGTCAAATGTGCGTCTACTGGTCATTCTGACATTGTGCGCGTTCTTGTAATGGTTCATAAACAAGCCCAACGAGCTGAATGACACTTTGCAAGAGAGACAGTATGTGTGTGCATTTTCAATGTCTTTGCCCTCTTGATTGAAAGCTTTGATATTCTCCAAATTCATTTTATGCTTTGTGGTTAAATGAGCATGATAGGCGTCCGCTGTTCGCTTGTATTCAGTATCACAAGAGCGACAGTGTGAGTTCCAGTCGTCCATGTCTGGAATGCCACCCATGTTTTTTCTCTTTCTTAGTGCTTTTGCAGAGAATTCAGCCCAGTGTTTCATGTTGAGGTGCGTTGAAAAGGATTTGGTAGAGTTAAAGCTGGCTTGACAGGCTCGACAGTAATTATTGGGATCCTTGGGATCGGGTTTAACACCTGGGATGGGCTTGTATAACTTTTTGATGGCGTCAAGCCTCATATGATGTACTCTTGTGCAGTGCTTTCTGTATTCCCATAGAACTGTATAGGTTGTCTTGCACACACGACAGTAAAGGTTGGGATCTTCAGGATCAGGCAGGGGCTCTGCTGGACACGCATTGTGAGTGGATTGATTCTTTATGAATTAGGGTTTTATATACCTACCAGCTTCATTATTCTGCTGGGATAAGAGTGTCATTTGAGTCTCGGTTTTAACAATATGATTACCACTACTGTAGCTCGAATCTTCATCATACGAGGTCGCTTTTTGGCCTTGAATGGCATTTTCCATTTTATCTGTGCCTTCTTCCTTGAGGTCTGGAGCAGGTGAATCGCTGTGGGCAATGACAGACAAGCTCTCCACGCTTACGGCGGCATCGTCTTGATTGGGCTCATTTTTAATTTGCAAGTTAGACAGCCAGCTGGTGATGGAAGCTTGCTGTCTGAGTCGAGTCTTGTTTCTTGAGGCATTCGCACTAGTAGTAGATGTTGATCTTTTTGCTCGCGCCATTTCGAGTAGCAAGTAAGGGAAAAAAAAGAAGGCAAGAGCTCAAGGGGTAATCCACTATTTGTTTCAGAAAAAAAAGGCTTGTAGGGCGTTTTTCCTTTCATAAACAAACAACGTCTGTGTCACTGAAATCCTGCTGGACAATATTTATGCCTCTGATAATGTAAATCAGTGCTTTGACAGTTTGCAGTTGCTTCTTTTATGAATTTTAAGGCTTATAATTATGGCTCCTTCTCAATTGATGTAGAAATAAATAGTAAATTCATCTACCTTTTATGCCTTCAAAACATATAGCATCATATGTGTATCCGTGGTGATTAAGTTGATAAAGCAGCTTGAGTTGGGGCATGTCTTTCATTCCACCTAATCGTGTTAATGCATATTGCCAAGTTGGCATGTAACACCGATAGAATCAAGCGAGGAAAAGCCCCAAGTATACAAAAATCAAGCTTGGATTGCAAACAAGAAGAACTAACAATGCGTCATGCCAAGACAGCCGTGCATGGTCGACACTGCTACTTTGTGCCTAGACTACCCTTGTCTTTCAAAGAGTATTATAAAACGTACATGGCCACGGTTGAGCGAAATAGCATTTGATTCATGAAGATGTGCTCTAATATACTTGTCATTTCAGTAAAATAGCATGTATTTTCGGTTAATTTCGGCAGTATTATTACTTCTACCCATGGATCCATCGAACATAGTCCATTCCCATTGTCATTGAACTGCATCAGGTTCAAGATTCTCATGACTCAACTAAAATGCATGGTACAACCTCTCTATATACCATGTATAATTCACTCGCCTTTATTTAGCATGGGAACTATACCAGGTAGAATAACTGATCCACCCAATACGTTGCCAGAATGGACCGCTGTGGGAATTGACGCTGGTATAAATGGTGATACAAGTAAATCGAGCACAAAGGGAATTGCTTCAAAAACCACGCTTATCTTTAAATGCAAACATGATAAGCACGTCAAATCTTGCAAATATGTAAGCTACTGATATATGATCGTATTCATATAATTCACATGGATCCCCCTGCCGGGTGTTACAGAAAGAGTAATTTAAAACTAGCTTTTAAATACTTCTATTCTCATTCTTCTTTTGTTTCGTATAAATATAACGCTCACAGATTTAGCAGTTCATTATATAAACAATTATGTCTATTGTCAAATCCAAACACACACCCGAACACTTGATCGACACTCTTTTTGATACCACAGTCAACAAGATCATCCCTCTTACTGCTAAAGGTGTCTCCTCTGGGTCCAAGCTATTCGGTGCTGCCATCTTCAAAAAGGACACTTTGGAGCTGGTGCATGCTTCCACTAACAATGAACAAGTATCGCCATTATTGCATGGCGAGACGAATTGTATTCAAGAGTTTTTTACACAAATCCCCAAGGAATCAAGACCAAACCCTAAAGATTGCGTGTTCTATGCTACTCACGAGCCATGCTCCTTGTGTTTAAGTGCCATCACTTGGGCTGGCTTCAATGAATTTTACTACCTGTTTACCTATGAAGATTCGAGAGACGAGTTTGCCATCCCATACGACATTCAAATCTTGGAGGAGGTTTACCGCGTCAAAGCACCCAATGATACCGAAGAGACTTTCAAGAATAGACCATTGTACAACAAGAACAATCACTTTTTTACTTCAAGCTCTGTCGCTGCTGTTGTAGACACTATGGATGAATCCAAAGTTGATGAATACAAGAAACGCATTCAAGATATCAAGAAGCAATACACCGAATTAAGCAAGACATATCAAGATGGAAAGACAAAGGGCGTTAATAGCTCTGCGGTGTGGGCATAATGATCATAAGTAAATTTTCCTTCCTAATAAATTAAAATGCGACGCAGTTATTTCAAAGCTGTCTCTATAGAATATCTGCATACATTCTGTAGCTTATTTGTTGTTGCTGATACATCTGGATGGCATATCACGATTAGATGCGTTCCTCTACTTACGACGGCGGTCGAGATTTTAACAATTTGCGAGTTCAAAAGAGATGACTGTACATGGTATTCTTCTAGAATGCTGCCTAATACAAGCATTGCTTTACCAACGACAGAGTCCCTGTTGTAACTTCTTTACAAATCTTGATGTTTCTTTGTGAATATTATTTGTCTCTTTTTATTTTGAACAGCACGACAAGAAAAGGCGTTAAAAACTCTTTTAGTTGCAATTTGCTCTCGCAACAGACCATTTTCATCGTACGCTTTGGTAGTGGACGGAAATGTGAGCACTCAAAGCGCAATGACCTAAGGAAGCGCTTATATCAGCAGCACAACAAGCAACTTGGATCAGATCATAAGGTTGCAGAGTATTTGGCAACAAAAAGGCTAGCATATTTCCTTTCCGTCTGTAGAGGTGGATATTATTCTAGCTAGTCAAAAATGCGCAAATCATAGATTCACTACACTCTTGTCGAGAACGGACACCTTGACACCATTAAGACATAGGTAGATAGACAACTATAAAATTTTCGTCTTTCACGCTTGTGGATAGACAGCTTGCAGTAATTTTCCAGACTCGAATCACAGCCTGATGACATGTTCTTTGGCCAAGGTGGTTGGAAAGGGACGAATTTACCAGTAAACCATGCGTTGAACTTCATTAACCTCGAGCAGAGCCAAGAAGAGAAGAGTAGGCCATGCTGATCTTGGATTATTTGGTAAAGAGCTTGAATATAATAGTCTAATATCTCACTATTAGTGCACAATATTATCTTTTTTCGGTAGGAAAGCTGCACACTGACCAGGAGTAATTGTGCAAAAATAAAATGCGCATGAAATGGTATTAACGTTGATAGGGATATTGATAGTTATATAGACGCTAGCTTATTCTGCGGGTATTTTGAGGACTCTAGACGGAAAAATACACCACTTTAATGCTGCCCAGCACTGATGTGCGCATCATGACTTCTAATATCTTTTGCTGGACGGCAACACAGTAAGGTATGTGTTGTATCAAAGGTCCCGACAAGTCTCACATGGAAGGACAAGGTGCTATTCTTAGGTTCATAGGGTAAATCATGCTACGCATGGTTTACAGATCGCTGGTTG
>DF836447.1:30199-58752 GCA_000950595.1 Mucor ambiguus
TGTCTTGAAAAAATTGAAGAAGCAGCTGTTGACATGGAATCACTACTCCAAACATTCACTAAGAAGTTATTTACATTTCGAAAAGTGCTGCCTTTCGTTCGCCCTGTTTTTAATGACAAAAATCTTGCGAATACTAGTAACCGAAAGTACATGGTCTGGTAAATTGCTCTATCCTTTGCTATTTCATGTATTTGTATGCAAGACATATTTATAATTTCCATCAACAAATTTCTCCTTAGGTCAGGCTGTATCGTCCTTGATAAGGTTAACAATAGACCAGATTACATCGCGCAAAAGTTGAAGAACATCTCTTCGGGTGGTCCAATGCTGCTAATTGTTGAAGTCAAGGGCGAGGATGTCCAGCAAGATATCCATGGTAATCTGTGGGATCTTTTGAGAGTTGAAAGTGTATTCAGTTGGTTGGGACTCATCACAAAGTATACTGGGAATCCAAATAATGGGTAATCAAATTCCAGGTTCTTGCAACTTTCTCCAGCAATAGTTTCCTGTTCTCTGGGCCTCCAAGCCAGTGTCTATTTTGCTTCGCTCTTCGGCATTGGTGTGTATTATCTCATGATCGAACTCTTGCCACTGAAAATATCTGAGGATATGACAGAGATTTGATCATATATCAGCGCAATGGAAGACCTGATTCTTGAAAAACACATCTATAAGAATCATCGCTCCGTTGAAAGCCTTAATGAATATCTCAGGATGAAAATGCCTGGCTTGAAAGAAGTTTTGAATGGCAATGAAAAACCGCAAATAACCTCGCCCGTTCCTTTTAAGCCATCACATAAAGCGCCTCCTCTCCCACTGAAATAGACATGCAAAGAATAAAATTTGACTGTGCCGTCTCAATTCTTTATATCACTTGTCCTTTCCGAGTTTTGCAAATGTATTGCATACAACGCACTCCATGGGAATCAAATGGCTGGGTTATTTTGCCCCGAATCCACAAGCTTAAAGTCTTAAAATACAGTAGCACCTTCGGTCAACTTTCTTTTTCTTTTTCAGCTCTCTTTATCTCTCTCTTTCTTCAAGACCTTTACGACAATGTTCACAAGCAAACTCTTTCCTGCCGCATCTAGAGCCATGTCGACATTGACTCGTGTCCGTAAGTACATGTAGTATTTCTGGTATGACTTAATTCTCACGCGTGCTATCTTAGACACTACTGGCGCACCTGCTGCCATTGGACCTTATGGTAAGTAAAGACAACATTTGCTCAGGCACAGCAATTGCTGACGCTCGAAAAAGCCCAAGCTATCAAAGTAAATGGCATGGTATATACCTCTGGATCTCTTCCTGTCGTTCCTGAATCAGGTATGTAGCATAGAGTGTATTTGACAGCATTCAACCTCTAACCCAACTGAGATCAGGCAATATCATTGAGGGAGGCATCACCGAACAAACACATCAAAGCTTGTCCAACATGGCAGCTGTCCTCAAGGAATCTGGATCTGGATTAGACAAGGTGGTCAAGACAACTGTCTTTTTAAAGGACATGAATGATTTTGTAGCCATGAACGATGTCTATGCCAAGGTCAGCAAATAAGCAGTAAAAGGAAATGTTTAACGTCAAATGCTTAATCTTATATGTTTCCTTTTATAGTTCTTTGATAAGCATCAGCCTGCTCGTAGTGCTGTCCAAGTCGCTCGTCTTCCCAAAGATGTTGCTGTCGAAATCGAATGTGTTGCAGTTACTGAATAAACGCTTTTTTTTTTGTATACAGAGATACTTTTTTATCAAATACATAGTATATACACGCATCGTTTATTGCTCAGTTCAAGTATATAGTCTGTCCATGATTTTAGATGATAAATGTAGCTCCACCACTCTATTGTAAAGCATATTGTTATGAGTATGGAGACCCTCGTTTAAGAATAATATATGTTACTTACCTCAATAGCCTCCATCTCAGCCTCGGAAATAGGAGCACGCTTGTACTTGGCAGCTAATTGACTGAATTCAAGAACACCTTGTTGCTGAGATGAAGCAGCCTTAGTAGGAGTAGCAGCAGCAGGCTTTGATGCCTCGGGGACGTGCTTGACAAGATTGGGTGGTGTTAGAGGATGGGGGCCAGTGTGTTGAGGGGCATCTACAAACATGTTGCATTAAAAATCAGTAATCATGCTTATCCATGTCTTGGAGCTTGAGCTCACCCTTCCAAAGATTGGCTCTAGGACCCAAGAATCGAATCAAGGGTTTGTGGACTGCACGTAAAGTAGCTGTAGGTTGCATGTTTCTATAGTGTTATCGAAGAAGAGGATGAAAAGCAAGAAATTAAAATTTAAAATCCCTGGACCATCTTTCATTGCTATCACGCTGACCCCAGATTTTTAGCAAAAGTTGGTGCAACTACCAAACATTTAGCTTTCTCGATATAACTACAGACACTAGCTGCGTCACGAGCCTATACCTCTGATAAAGCAGAGTGTGTAGCATCCCAAATGAGGCAGCACAGCGGGATAATTCTCTTTTTCTCTTTCTTTCCACAGCCCTACACATCTTGTCTACATTTCATCTGTTGATCGTCTCAGTAAACACACATTCCTGTAGAGCGAGAACCCTATGAAGCTATAAATGGACTCCGAGGTGATATCCCAAGTAAGCTGAATGATGATTTTGCTATAAAAAGTCTATATACTCACATAGAAACCAGCCCTTGGGTCGTCCCCATACACATCCAGATAAATCTGACCCACAATGGTCCATCTTAGAGTCAAAAGGTAGAGCATATCAAAGCATTAGAGTTTGCTAAATTGACACAATGTAGTAGATAGCCACCTAATTAAAGAGAGAAGAGCGAGTGTTATTGACGTACCCGTTGCAGACTATTTCCAAGAAGACTACACATACTACTCGAATCAGCCTGATAATACACATGATATCAAGGTTAGTGCATGCACAGAACAATAATAAACAATGATGATTGACACACACACACACACACACACACACGCTGATTACAGCCTACATCCTCGTATTCGACTCCCTCCATTACACAACAAGGCCACAACAATGCACTTGATGCCTCTGAACGAATGCAGTTTTTGCGAGAGATGGAACAGGCCAGAGAGGAACTCGCCGAATTCAGACGAAATATGGCTGGTCTAGTCAAGCAGATGGATGGCATCGCTGTGGATTTAGAAAAGTCCAAAGACCGAGTGTGTAAGTCTCTGATGTGATGTAAATATCGACTCTATCAACTAATACGACTTGTTTTCAAAAAAGCTGAAATTGAGCAAGACCTTACAGCCACAGAAGAAGTCAATGTCAACCTACAAGTCTTGCTTGAGAGAGCTGTCAAAACGCAAAAAGAGTCAGATGTCTTTGCTACTCAAGCCATCAGAAACATGTATTCGGATTTAGCATCGGTAATATAGAGCAGCAATGCACATGGACGTCCAGCACACTGGTTACTAAGCGATTTGTATAGGTTGTCTACGAGAACAGTCAGCTACAAGGTAGACTGAAGTCCATAGAGAATCATCAAAAGGAACAGAAGGGGAGTGTGCATGATATTGTAAAGAGGATGTTTGAATATACACAGATGCTTGAGCAGGCTCAGGGCACCATACACATGCTACAAGAACCACGGCTTGTCAAGCTGGCATCTGTTGCCTCGTCCTCTAGTTCTACCACCTCACGACGCACCAGCATCATTTCGTTTTACGACGACGATAACTCTTCCATTGTATCTAGCTCGACCACCAAAGAATCACATTTAAACACGACTCGAAAAGCAGCAGGATCTACCTATATCCAATCACCACCACTAGGCCCGCAATCAACAGCCTCCATTTTGAAACCACAGCAGGGCTTGCGCATGTTGTTTGATAGTCATGGAGGAAATCAGCTTGGTTTGAGCTCAATTGCACACAAAAAATAACTCTTTATATACATACTCTCCTTATACATAGCCCTTTATACTACACTCGAATGCACTATAACAACCATTAATCTACACTCTTTGTTTCTTTCTTTTCTTATGTAACAATAATAACTTTTCTAATACCACTTTACAGTTTCAACTTGAATGACAATACACTTGCATGAATATACAAAATGATATTGATCCCACCGCCCAACGTTGAGAGCAGATGCAAATGATATAATAATTTGTGGCAAACTGTTTGCTTGAATTCTACAATAAAATGATGCTATGAGAGATCTACCTGTCACCCAATGTCAATATTGTTCACATCTAAATGTTTTGATTCAGATAAATTGACATGTCAACAATAATCCAATTGACATGCATTGACACACACTGCCATGGCTTGAATAAGCAATAATACACAATCACAGCAGCCAGCACGTTACATATACTAATCTAATAGATATATAGCAACTGATCAGGCAATGCATCACTATGCTTTCCATGAGTTAAAGTTTTGATAATGGAGCAAAGGGATCTTGATGTTTGCATAGTGGCTTTTGCCGGGAGTCACAATATGAAAAGCAGGCGGTAGGGGCGTTTTTTGATTTCTCCATAAAAAGGCAGCGAAAAAAAATAACGAAAAAGCTTATTTCTCAATCTATCCAACCCTCATACACACAAAATTTTATAATGGGAAAATCTGTTGCTCAAGTCAAGGCTGAAGAAATCGTCGAATCTGCTTCCAGCGATGAGAACTCTTCTGCTGAAGAATCTGGTTCCGAACAAGAAGAAGAGGAGGAGGTAAGCATGAAGCGTTCTCGCTCTGATTCCGAAGAGGAAGCCGATACCAAGGAGGAAGAAGAAGAAGAGGAGGAGAAACGTCCCAAGAAGACTGTCAAGGTAGAAGAGGTTGTCAAGAAGGCTTTTGGTGCTGATGGTGCTACTGTCTGGGTCGGTCAACTTAGTTACGAGGCTACATCTGATGATGTGCGTGAACATTTCAAGTCTTGTGGTGAGATCACTGATGTTAGACTTCGCTTGGATCCTCAAACTGGCCGCTCTCGTGGTTTTGCTCACATTGATTTCACTGAAGAAGCTGGTAAAACTGCTGCCATGGAGCTCGATGGTACTGAATTTATGGGTCGCACTATCAAGGTCGACAATGCCACTCCTGCTACTCCTCGTGTCAAAGACACCAACTTTGGTCCCAAGTCCAACACTGTGTTTATGGCCAACTTGTCTCATAGTCTCAACGAAGATGATATCCGTGCTGCATTCGAGAAGTTTGGTACCATTATTGGTGATATTCGTTTGCCTTTCAACAGAGAAACTGGTAAGATCCGTGGCATTGCCTACGTCGAGTTCGAAACTGATGGTCAAGCCGAGGCTGCTGTCAAGGGCATGAACGGTGTCAGCATTGAAGGTCGTCCTATCCGTACTGATTTCAGTGGCGGTGATGACTCTGACAGAGTTCGTAGCCGTCCTCCCCGTGGTGGATTCAATGGTGGTCGTGGCGGCGCACGCGGTCGCGGAGGATTCGGAGGTGGCCGCGGTCGTGGCGGCGATCGTGGACGTGGCTTTGGTGGCCGTGGTGGCGGTCGCGGTCGTGGTGGTGATCGTGATGGTAGACGTGGTGGTGGACATCGTTTTTAAAGCATTTCATTGTATAGCATAAATTTGTAGTATTATTTTCTCGTTTCATTCTATTTCCTATTATTTGTTACATATTCCAAAAACACTTCATTGAATAAATTATTTCTAATTGACGTTTCTATATATTTGAATCTGTTAATCCATGTTGAGCATAATCTTGTCTTTTTGATTCTTGAATTATCTAATTTTGACACCTAGCCAATCAAAGTGTGTCCCTGAAAGATGTTTGCTGTCCAGACCAAATCCAGTGATCTACATTTATTTATGTCTACACTGGGGGTAATAATATAATATGGTTATTTTTATTATTGGATACGAGCCTTTTCCCCACTTTGGGTGGTTTCCTGATCTATGATTCGCTTCGGTGGAAACAGACCTACGTTCAGACGGTTCGCGCTGCCGCAAGCCTTTCACTTATATTACGAAATTAACAATAGCTAAAATCTTCGAATATCTCTTTTACGTAACTGGAGTCCTTTTTGGTTCGCATTGCCTTGTTTTTCAATAGCTTTTAAAAGCGTATATCGTCTTTTTTTTTCTTTTTAAGGAAATAAGATTTTTATTTCTTTGTTTAAAATCCTTCGAACGTACCCGAAGTGGGGAAGATGAGAGAAAGACTGTGCTAGATTTGGAGGGTGGGGAGCGTGGGAGGGAATATCAGCTGTAGAATGTGTTTGGGAAGCGTAAATCGTCCTCATGAAGCTGTATTTTATTGCAGCAGCTAAAGTGGTTTAATGTCCGATACTCATTTTCTGTTTCAATTCGTTAATTCTGATCTAAAATCGACCTCTTTGATCTATTTTGCAGGATTTAACTATATAAAGTATGATGATAATCCAAAGCTCTCTTAAGTTTCCTTGGAGTACTTTTCAAGGCGCATCCACTGATCCAAATAAAAGCAGACGTTTTTAATAAGCTTATTGAGCAATTTTAGTAAATACTGTATATAGTTTTTGGCCAAAATGTCAAAATTTTACATATAAAGGTCTCACAAATATAATTTCAGGGGCTGCTTTAGGATCAAGAGAAACTTTTTGATTTAGTATATGCCTTAGTACAAGTTTTCATTTTTGCCTTCAAAAACACAATCATTTGATTTTCGATGAAAACTATGAGGTAACCCTCATGCTTTTGAGCCAATTTTTGATGATGTTTTTTTTGTCCCCAAAAAGTTGAGCGAAGGTGTCTGTAAGTTAGTATTAGGTGAAAGCAATTGCTTGGTGCTATTCTGAAGATCTAAAACAGCTTTTAGCGTGAGAAATCATGTCTCAAATGTGCCCTTTATTTCGCAGTTGGAGGTAAGGTAGCATCATCTGTAGCCTCTTGTTCGGCATGGCCATTGTCAACTTTAGCTTCAACAGCATTAGCAGTACCATTGTCATTGACTTTACTATCAATGGCATCACCTTCATTTACATCCTCGACGAAGACCTTTGTACCAATGTTGAGTGGCGTATTTACATGGACGAGTACTTTTGTGGTTGTCTCGATCGCTCCCGTTGACTAGATCGTCTAGACTCTGGGTTCTTGTTCAAAGAAAGCGGTGAAGACATTATGAACAGTAAACTACTAAAGGAATCCCTCCTACGCGTTTTAATACAATCACTATCGCGTATGTGAAGCAGACGCAAGGCAAAAGCTTAGAGCTCTAGTTCCCAATTAAGGCTGTTGAAGTGAAAGTGTTCAGGGTTTTATTATAAAATGATGTGTAAACATATGTATGAAATATCACATTTTATCCGCCTTTCGAAAAGGAGATACCAAACAATCTGAAGCCAGGCAAATCCTTTTCAGGTAAATTAACCTTGAGAGGATCCATTTCAATTCGCTTGAACGAGATACACTTCTCATCGGTTTGTCCGCTTGCCCGTAATCCAATTCTATCGTCCTTGGACTTTATATCAAGCGAGACGCCGCCAATGGCCGTTTTGAAAGAAACCTGCAAATCCACCCTTGTACCAGGAGAAAGCAGCGGTGAATCTGGTAGATCTATCACGTATTCAGCAACTTTTTTGACCCTCTTGCCATCGTTGGATGAGTAGGGTTCAACCTCTATCTTGGCCTTAGTTTTGTCTACTATTGTTTCATCGTGCGCAAAAAGAGCTAAAGTAAGTGTAATTTAGCTTTTATATGAACAACAACCACATTGATCACTCTTTCCAGCATTACCTATGACCGCGCTTCCAGGATACATGACGGACACAGTCTTTGTGTAAAGCTTTTCTTCTACTTCAATGGACGCACCTTTTCGAATGAAATAACACAGATGGCTTGCGTTGTTCGACTTGTTAGCCAGGTCAACACAGATCGCATAAGAGCTGGAAGCAATCCTCTCTGACACGAGACGAGGATCCAGAAAATAGCTGACAGCACCGCGAGAGATGGCAGTGGCGCCTTCAGGAGGAGGACACACATGAGGAATGCCTTCTTGCGAACAGAAGTTCTGGATTCTTTGCTGCAGGTACTTTGACTGACTGAAGCCACCTACCATCAAGATAGTAGAAGGTTTAATATTGCTAGTTTTTTTCAGATGTGTCTTGAGTAACTCCTCCGCTTTATCCACCACAGGATCAAATATGCATCGCTTGATTTCGGCCTTTGAGATCTCAAGATAAGTGTTGTTCTCAATGAGACGACATCTTAGTTTAGGTCTTTCAGGGTCATCTGATTCTCTATGAGGCTTTGGTTTGGTAATTACAGAAATTTCCGGACTAGGAGGCAACGGGATTTTATACGTGGCATTAGGATTATTGCTAGGCATGAAGTCATCCTATAGATGAATGATTAGAAAGAGCGTTTCATCTAGTTTCAGTAGAAACCCTACCTTAATAGTGTCCTTAAAAAAGTCCACATGGTGATTGAAGAATTGATCTCCCTCGATACCTTGTTGCATGGTGCTCTTGTAAAAATCTATGATGGCTCTTCTAAATATTATGTCCAAATAAGCACCACCGCAAGTATCGCCAGTGCCATCTCCAATCTGCTCAATTCTTCTTTCTTCTTTGTTGTCCTCTGTAATTGTATTGGTTTGCTTGAATGTGACTAAATCAACAGTGCCTCCTCCAGCGTCAAACACAGTAAAGACCAAGTCCTCTTTGAAAAAGTCATCGTTCATTTTCAAAGTTTCCTTCATAAATTTCTCGCAGGAGAGTGCAGCTGCCTCGGGCTCTGTGATTAGTTGAATAGATTTGTCTTCGCCTCTTTTGATGAGACCACCCCTGATGGCAGCCTCAATCATGGTAGCTCGACCAGTATTCGTCCACATGGCAGGTACAGTGATGATATACTTGAGTTTCAGTGATTTCACTGGAATCCTGGTCTTTTTGCTCAAATAGTTCTTAATTTCGACGTTGAAGTTCTTGAGATACTCGGCAATGATATCGACTGGTGTCAAAGCTTTTATCTTCTTGTTCTTCTTCTTGTGTTCTTCTGGTCCCGTGTCAACCATGAAGAGGCCTTTCTTGATTTCCTCAATATCTCTATTGCCATTGCCGTAGAATCTGTCGACATTTTCCGGTGAAAGTAAGAGCTTAAAGTACTCTAACTTCCGATCTCCTTTATATAACTTGTTGTGGATCTTTAATGCTTCATTCCCCCAGTGTTTCAAAAACTTGCCATCGTTCTGATTGTATCGCAAGGCGGTGGATATCTTTGGATAGGTATAAGCCCTGTCCCTACGACAGTGTAAGTAAACGCGTTGAAGCTGCCATTTCATCGTTTGTCTTACCAGCAATTGATTGTTTCAATGGTTCGCTTTTCTCCTTCTTTCATCCCGCTGATGTCAGCATATGAGCATCCCGAGAACGTCGTACCAAAATCTATGCACAATGATGAGTGATGCCTGTACGTTTATGAGCCCAATGACTTGACCTACCAATGCCAACTGCAAAATAACCTTTGGGTAAATTTAAATTAGAAATTTTCTCGCTTGATGTTTTGTTGGTCTTCTTCTCATGCCCTTTGCTGCCTCTATCTGCTTGGTTGACGGCTTGGTTGACGGCTTGGTTGACAGGAGTCTCTGTAGACTTAAACAAGGGAACCTGAACCAAGCTAGAGCGAAGACCATACGAAACAGCGCCATGGGAGACCATGTATTTGGGTTGCTCTTCCCAGATCACAGTTTTAGGTACACGATGAAAATTGTACTGTCCGTCTGAGACAAAGTCGATGCAGGTCTTGAAAAAGTAAGCATCTTCACAATACTGTCCACGGAAAAAGACCTTGGCAACTCTGTAGGTTTGACAATGCTTGAAGATGAGGCTAAAAATGTCGTCCAAGTAGGGCTTGAATACATATTGTCGAAGGTCCCTGTTGCTAATAATTTCATGCTTGTCGCCAACAGTGAATTCTGTTTCTCCAAAGTCGTTAACCAAGTCAATATCGCTCTAGTATGTGGCTTAATTTACGAGAGCTTTGCATGAATATACGATAAACTTACCTTCTTGTAATTTTCAAAGGCACTAACAAATATGTCCACATTTTCGGATTGAGTGACATCCAGATCAAACTTATCTGATCTCTCCGTGATGTACTTTCTGAAATTGTCACTGAAGCTACGATAGCCTGCAATTGTCTTCTCATGTGTGGATGGTAAGACCGAGCTGGTGGCTGCAGTTTTTTGGGCTTGAATGATGGCGAACTTGGTTGAGTCATATCCCATATCAGTGACCAAGTAGTTGGTGTCAAGCTCTATGCCACTAAAGTTCTGAGGCGCGTAAACGCAACTATAACCTGCAGCGACTGCATCATTTATGAAAATCAGCCGATTGGCATCATCTTCCTGCTTGAGAAAGCCAGCCTGCACAAAAGCCTTTCGTATCAGATTTGTGTATTCTGATTTGCGAGCAAGACTATCGGGCACGGCGAAAACAAATCGGCAATCATCCAAGCTATAATATTTGACAGCAGGAGCAACTGATTTAGATTTAGATTTACAAGCTTTTTGATTTTGTTCGTGAGCCTTGCCCCGCTTGTCTTTAGGCCAATTGAATCCGTCTTCAAAATGAGTGCGAGCAGCCTTGAAAAAGTCTGAAAGGACCAGAATGGCATCAGGCTGGTTATCTTGAGCCCCTTGTTCGATCCATTGAATGACATGGTCTTTGATACTTTGGATGTAGAAATCGTCTACCTCTGGCTGGTTTCTTTCAGAACAACCTTCAAAGCCTACTTTAAGATCAGTGCCGTTTCTTGTCGTCAGCCAGTCCTTGTACAGAATACAGGCAGGGAAAAGCGTTTTGGAGCTCGGTCCATCGTACCAGTACTGAAACACAGTGGTAGTTGCTGGAGTCTTGTCAGTGGAATACGAGCAACTGAGAGCAGATGATCCAAGATCTGCGAATATATATACACGCATGGCGTCAGTTTACGGCTTACATGCAATACATGTCTTTTCTTACCAAAGCCTAACACACGACTGAATCGCTTCTTTGTCTGATGAGAGAACATAATCTCGGGTAGAACCTCATTCTCTCCACGAGTCATTTTAGAATAATAAATAAGGAAGAAAAGAGAAAGAGAAAGGTAAATAATCTACTCACATTAAGTGCTCTTTAAAGGGGATTATATACAAGGTGCTCCAGGTTTGTGCAATCAGGTCTAAGCCTAAAAGCTTAAACTGAACACAGAAGAAAACAAGAAGCAAAAGGTCATCTGGACTATAGCAATGCCAACGTCTTTACACATCTAGTACAATGAAGACTTGCAACGTCATTCACACTGTATAATTCATAAGAACATCGTATATAGTCAATGGCAGAATACGTTGCCAAGGCACTTCAACATATGAAACGCCTAATGTGGTAGCACAAACAAAGCGACAAAGATGGAGATGTGCACTTAATAAGCAACCCATCTGTGCATTAGAATCTAACTCGTTTGCTTGTGCTAAATCATTCGCTACCACGGCTACTATTATTGCTGGTCCTCCTGATTTGTATCAATATACCAAGTATAAAGTGGTTGGAAGGTAATACAATGTGCAATGAAGTGTAAATAATCTAGAAGCTTGTATCGCACTGAATTTAGTTGGCTCTCTCTTCCTCTATACACAAACAATCAGTTCCCCAAAAAAAAACTCGGATTTCTTCCGTTAAGGCGCTATTCCACCTCTCCCTAAAATGCATGCAGGTTGTAAAGAGTAACTTTGTTACTGATACCTGCTTTGCCCTACGATTAAACAAAATAACACACGCACATCCTACCAATGGCATCATGTCTATACAAAGCTGGAAATGTCTGTATGTAGCATATAATACTTTTTAATGTGTATCTAATGTTGCTGCTACAAAATTTATCGTGACATTGTCTAATTTATGTGTGTATGATATCTGTTACTATTGCAATCTGCGCGCGGGAAAATCACTCCAATGCTTCCTTGTCTGAAACGCCTTGCGACACTCGAGTAACCACCTTGTTTTTTGAAGGGTGAGGGAATAAATCACCCCACATAGCCTTTCTAGCATCACGGTAAGGGATTTTGCCCTGCGACTTTGGGATCACCATACGCTGTATCTCTCCTTCCTTTGAGCACACATCCATCACCACATGTCCGTTCTTTTTGAGAGCAGGTTGTATCAATCTGGGCCATGCGTATGCCTTGTCCTCCATGTTGGGTCCAGTTGCTGTGGGTCGACTCTTTCTACGCAATACTACATAACTGTATTTAGAGTCTTCCGTGTTGAATTTTGAATGCTTGGTCTTCATCAAGAATGTTGGACGTTGCACTCTTTGTGAGAAATGGCACCATAGATCTTCTGGCTTGGCTTGTGGTGAAAATAGCAGTGGACAAGGTCGATCATGAGAGCACTGTTACGTTAGTTAGTATGATGCGATTTGACTTACTTTTCATAGTGCTACTTACCGGTGCTACTACGTGGGCATTGGCACCTTCCAAGTCCAAAATCCATTGTCTGGCTCTGGCTATGTTGGAGAAGCCAATGGGTGTTCCTCTATCAATCAGAACCTAGTGATACAGTTAGAGCACATATTGTTTCCAAATGTTGGCCCAACACTTACCAATACATCGCCTGTCTGCTCCCATAACTGCTCTATTGTGGATTTTTGGAGTGCAGTAGATGCAATGTCTCCCAATGTGAATGCACTGACGACCAAGTCTGTCTTTGGTGCCTAGAATCATCCTGTCAGTTCCATGGCCAAAGTATGCTACGTATTGAGTTACCTTTGGATCGAAGCCTAAATACCTCTTGAACTCTATCGCAGCATCGCCTTCAGATTTCACTGATTCTACACAGCCTTTCGTCAGTCGCTTTCCTTCCACAAAATAGTTCTTAGCCTACCTTCTAATTGTTCGGCAACTCGCAGCATGTCCTCTGATAAATCTACACCCACACATGTCTCCAGCTTGAATACCTCTTTTGTGGCCCTGTAGTGTCTGATGAGACCAACCACACACCGTCAATCCATTAGTCTACTTACCAGATAGCAGTACCTGGTCCTGTGCCAAAATCCAACATGGATCGAGGCTTAAAATCAGCCATTCTTCCAGCTATTTCGTGCATGACATTGGTGATGGCTGCGAATGTAGAGGGTAGCACACCTGCTGCGTAAGCTACTGACTCTCTCGGGCCGTATGACAGTTTGTGTGGCTCAAGCAGTGCTTTTGCTGATGCATTTCTCAGTTTCTTGGCTTTCCTGGAGCCATCAAAATCCTCGTTGGACTCTTTAGGTATTTTAGCTGTTGATCGCAATGCATCGTACAGTCGAAGGGCATCAGTTCTAATCAATCGCTTGTCTTGTCCTATATATATATATATATATATATAAAGAACACATTGTCAACAGACATATTCACTCAAGCCTTCCAGATACTTACCGTCAACAAG
The DNA here is from genome assembly GCA_000950595.1 of Mucor ambiguus. NCBI lineage: Eukaryota > Fungi > Mucoromycota > Mucoromycetes > Mucorales > Mucoraceae > Mucor > Mucor ambiguus. Next base: position 43,581 of record DF836447.1, read on the forward strand.
CTCTGTGATGCCATGAATCAACGGCTTTGGAAGCTCAACACATCCAATTCTTTTGCGGCCGAAATCAGCTTCCTCAGAGCTTCTAACATGATGCTCAGATGCTACAGTAATCTCCTTGGCAATAAACTCGCTATCATCTAATTAGAAGCTGTCGCTTTTGGTATACAATCAATAGTTTTACCTCTCTTGATCCAAGGCGAGTGATTGCAATTGCTTTTCGGTCAAGAAGATGGCCTTGTTCTTGCAGCTACTAGAAGTCGAGTATTTTCTGCTTGTCAAGCGTCTCAATAATTGCTTGGTCGCCATATCTTTGGTGTGCTAATGTAAGGTAAATGAAGAGAAAGAACAGTCGTTTGACATGGTCAATTTTTTCGTAGTCGGGTAATGCGAGACTGAGGCCGAAATAGGTATTGGCTGCTCTCTGTCGAATGCTAAAGCCTCTTTGCGCCATTGTTGATGGCAGCCACCCCTTCAAACTTATATAAATTCTGCATGGAATCCAAATGCAAATCCAATGGCATTATCACACCAAATGCAATAGAGAAACGGTGGCGTTAGCTATTATAGTGGTGATGGTGCCCTCAACGGCAGTTTCTTTTTCTTTTTTCCTGATGGCACAATGTCCATTCAGCAGTGTAAGCCAACTAGTTTATTTTTCATGAACATAAGCTAATCACTTGCCAACTTGGACAAAGATAGGGAGAATTGCAAACTACCTTTAAAATGCAGACCTGTTGAGTAAAATGTTGCTCTGTGTATTCAAAAGTCGTAGATCTTGCTGTGCAAGCTTGGTGTTTGGTAGAAGCACAATGCTGCCGTTTCGTGCGCTTATCGTGTTCAAAATAGATGGATACAAAATGCACTTTTTTAATGAGAATACGAAAGCATGTTACCTTAATTGTATAGCAGTGCTTCTGACTAAAAACAATGCCTTATTTGCTTATTAAAAAGGAGAAAATGAACGTGTGCATCGCACCAAAGATAATAAAATTAAACTGATGACAGAACATGGGCTGCTCCCAAGATGTGGTTCATGGTACATAGTCTTGAGGCCAAGATACATAACAAGAGCACTGGCAATAAAGGCTACACTGGGTTTATAGGCATAATCCTCAGGTGACACATTGTATTCGAAACAACTAAGCCTGCTCAACATTAAAACAATGTGTACTCCTGCTTCTTAATCTTGCTTTTTCTTCAATTCTTTGTTTGTACCATGGATCCCACTATCAAAGACGAATACGAGTTTATTGTAAGCATAGGTAACTTATCTTTACGCCCTAGTAAAAGACACGACCATGCTGATACTGTCTATTAGATTTTGGAACAACGTACTCCAGCTGCTGTTATGCTTCAGTCAGAGACCCAGAGACTGTGTATTCTGTTAAAAACTGGCCAAGAGCCTCCGTTTGGGATGAAAAGATACCTTCCGTCATTGCTTATACAGGAGCCAGTAACTACCACGACAGTGACACCAGCATCGTTCCCTCCGTCATTGCCTATAATCTGACGAAGCAGCAGAGTTCGATTGATGTCGATAGTCAGGTTGTAGGCTTTGGAAATGTGCCTGAGACTTCAACCTCCATTCGAATCAAGCACCTGCCGTTCATACTCCACATCAAAGATTTGGCACCTGGCGAGAGCAACAGAAACCCTGTTGCTGATTACTTGAAGCTGTTTCACCAGCATGTCATCAAAAAGATTGCTGAGCAACATGGCGAGAAGAGCATCCACCGTATCAGGTACTGTTTTACACTGCAGCACCCAGAGCAGCCCAGATACAAGGCCAATTTCATCAAAGCTATCAACTTGGCTGGCATTTACACTGACCAGGACATTGATGAAAAAGTGCTGTTTATTGACACCTACACAGCAATGGCAAAGCACCTCCTCAAGAAGCACAGTCTGCAATTAGACACCAAGTTCATCATTTGCGATGCTGATTCAAAATACCTCAAACTAAAGATCATGCATGTTGTGAGCACGGGTCGAAACGTGGATATCGAGCAACTGGAATACGATTTGACGAGTAATAAATTATGCAGCGACCGATTGAATGAGCTGTTTGAAGACTATGTCTTGGATACCATCAAGCAACATCCCACCTACACCGAAGATAAGGAGGCTGTTATGACGAAGACTGCGCTAAAGTATTTTGAAGAGAACCTGAAGGTAATCGTCTGATATAAGCCCAAACAAACCATGTTCTCCAACTGCTGTATCAATAGTATTCTTTGGATCTTCAAGCTGATAGAAAGGTAAACATACTTTTATCGCCTTCTACATCGAAAAAGCCTGCATCTTATCTCTCATTGGACATGAAAGACCTCAAATGCAAGGTGTACGATCCTATCGTAGACGGCATTTGCAACCAAGTTGCTGAAGAGAAAGAGGCACATGCCACAAATTACGTCTTCTTGTGCGGAACTCTTGCAACGCTAGACTATATGAAACAGAGATTAGATGCAATAGCAAATAATGTCATTGTTGTGTCCAATGATGACCTTTCAGCCGCGCATGGTGCTGTGTATTATGGGCTGAATGAGAAGCTCGGGGTTCCAAGAAGCGCACCCATCTGCATTGAGAGTGAGGCCAGCTGCTCAGCCGAGGATGACACAGTGCAGAACAGTCAGGAAGATGACTATACGCACATCATTGGTATAGGTAGGTGCAGTACGCTGAAGAATAGATGTAATATTGAAATGGCTTTAGATTTTGGTACTAGCTTTTCGAAATGGTATTACAGCAAATACGAGAGTAACGAGCAGGTTGAATTTGAGTGAGTATACAATAGGGTTGACATTGGTTTGCAACTGCTCAAACCAACATGTATGATAGCAAAGCAACGATGCAACTTCCAACATTATCACTATACGATGAGAGCTTACGCCAACAGAAATACTGGGGAAAAGAGGCATTCGACGACTATTACAAATCTGGAGAATCAGGCAAGCTCATGTCAAGGTTTAAGCTCTACCTGGACGAAGTCAACAAAAACGATGAAAATGAGCAACTGGTAATCGATGCAATAGCCAACTATCTGCGAGCACTGAATGGCAAGATCAAAGAGACGATGGAGTCGCTGTTTCCAAATACACCCAAGAAATACAGGTATTGCTTTACAGTGCCTACCATCTGGAGCGACAATATGAAGCGAGTGATGCGTGATACTATTACTTGTGCTGGTATTGTTTCCAAAGATGATCCTCTCAGCAGATTGTTGCTAGTGAATGAACCCGAAGCAGCTGCCATCTTCTATGCTAATGACGCCGAAACTGATTTCTTCAACAACTATTTCGACACGAACCCGCAAAAGACAACAGTGCGAACCTTGATTTGTGATGCTGGAGGAGGAACTGTGGATATGGCTACGTATGAATACTCTCGAAAGGACCACAGCAGCAAATTTTACATTGAAGAAATAACAGCAGGCACAGGCAGTTTATGTGGATCTTCTTTCTTGGACGATGCGTTCAGAAAATATATAAAAAAGGAGTGCTATGACAATGATTACAATGTGAGTGGCTATGAGCTGGAGCAGATGGTTCTACATTTCATCTTGAACATCAAGGTAAGGCTCAGAGTAACAGGCTATAGGCTACATTGGCTCTACTAACGTACACATAGGAGAATTACACTTACAAGAACCTGCAAGATACCACCATTGATGTGCCGAATGAAGACGGTGCTAAAATAATCATCACGGCAAATGACATGTGCACCAAGATATTCGACCCTATAGTAGCTCAAATTCTATCACTGGTCCAGAATCAATACGAGGCTATGGAAAAAGCTGAAAAGAAACTTGATATGATCATTCTGACAGGCGGTTTAGGCCAATCTGAATACCTTCGTAACAAGATACAAGACAGCTTTCAGGACAAAGACATCCGTGTGCATGCACCAGTGCATTATGATCAATCTGTTGTAAGAGGTGCTGTTGAATTAGCAAGGGATACAAGCTATATTACAAAGAGAATTGTTCAAAAATCATACGGTTTACAGGTGATGACTCCACTGGTAGATGCTCTCGATTTGTTAGACCCATTACAGGAACCCAAATTTGCAAAGTACAAGTTGGACATCTTATGCAGAGCAAACAAATTTATGAAGACCCACGAATACATTGAAAAGAAATACTATGTGGCCTATCCTCATAATGCATTTATTAGTAAGTTGTGCTATTTTCCAAGACATACGGTTACCAACATGTATCTATATAGCCTTATTCAGCACAAGCGATGCTCATACGAATATTGCTTCTGCTCTGGATCCTCGCCTAGATCAAGTGCTCAAAAGAAACATTGACATGCCCAATATGCCTTCCTTACAAGCAGGCGATGCGGTGCCCATCATTGTCAGACTGTATCTTGGTCAAACAGAGATCAAACTACAAGTCATCTTGAATGAGAAAATGTCTGATAGAGTACCCTTACGCTCCATGATCAAAACACTAGGGGAGCAAGAGCTATTGCAACAGCAAGAACAACAGCCGCAGCAAACATTGCTATCACCACCACCCATACCACAAAAGGCACATGGCCAAATGCCCACAAAGAGCTTGTCATCCAAACTCATACCGCAAAAAAGCTTTCATAAGGCGTTGGAAAAAGTCAATAGCAGTACATCAGAGTAAGTCTCTTATATAAAACTATGACAATTCGAATGTTCTGATGATTAATTCAATCAGAAAAGCATATTTAGATTCTTCAAAAAAGGTTAAATCTAACTGGACTGATGTATTCAAAAAGTTTAAATTGCCATCCAAATGACATGTCTTGTTATGCTCGTAAATAAATCTATATACATTAATACTTGCTGTTCTCGCTCTCTATTTTCTCATGTATCTCTATCTTCAAATAGGTTAAAAGTTGAGCTATCCAATGAAATGTATTGCATCCATGTTTTTATAATGAAACCGCCCTGCAAATCATAAAAAAACAGTGCAATTTATCAAAAATTCCGCATATTTTTTAGTTTAGAAGACTGTATTCTATACTTGATTGTAAAAAGTAGAAAACGTATTATTGTATTAGATTTATTGGTGCATCTTTTGAGGAATCAAAGGTGGAGGCAGGGTGTTTCTAAGTGAAATGCGAAGAGCAATGAGTTTTCATATTGTCTACACTGAATAGCCGTCTTACCCTGCATTATTCGAGGCATCGGTAGCTTGATTTGTGTCAGCAAATGGATCAAAAGGATCGTCACTAGAGTAATTGTGATAAGGTCACTGTTGTACATACCATGTCATTGTACATCTTACCTTAAAGTGCTGCGGATTTGATAGGGATTGTGTGAATTGGTCGTGTTGGCACTTGTGGTAGGAGGGGGAGAAGGAGGAGCGTATTGTTGAGGTTGAGGCTGAGAGGAAGAAGAAGATGGGATCAAGTCTTGGTCGATTAGTTGCTGCTGTTGCTGTTGTGGAGGTTGATACTGTTGCTGCTGTCTAAGCTGTTCGTCCTAACAGTATCGCATGAGCTATAGGCACCATGCCATTTTCCAATCAACTTACATTGCGAGAGGTACGATCATGAAGTGCTTGTGAATTGACAGTAGCCTGATTGACAGTGGCTTGCTCCAACATTTCGTCATACGATTTGAAGCAGCTTAATAATTCATTGTTGGCATTAATCAGGGCGGCTAAATGATTAAGTGAGTGGTGTAACCCTTTTATCTTTGCAGATATACTTTACAGATGATTTCAGAGTCTTCGCAGGTTTCCAAATGAAAAGCTAATGTTTGCTGTGCGTTTCTACAGTTGCTGTAGAATTCCTACGCCATCCACTTTTTCAATATCACAATCCTCTTACGCTCAGTAGTCCTCGCACTTACTTGGATCAATGCATTCTTGGAAATATCTTCTTGTGTGGGGTCAGTGAAGGATAAGGTTTGAGAAAATAGTTGAGCACTGTTCTTGGCAAGCTCAATATCACCCTTCACATCTGCAGGCTGTAGTAGTAAAGTGCGGGTATTAGTCATTTCGGTATCTTTTGTGTCATGATGGAAAATTCTGACCTTGGGAGGTTCTCTTGGCGTGCTAGCATGTGTACTTCTAGACTGTCCATGGACCTGTCTTCTGCTGTTATTGGTACCTGACAATGCAGCACCGTTCATCATAATGTCATAAGCCCTTCTCACTGCTCCATACTGTGGATCTCCACCTGTTTGATTAACCCATGTCTGCAGGCACTGTGCAAGTTTACCGTGTACTCTATCATCCATATTCTATCATTTTTCCCAGAGAGTTAGTATACATACACGCATACACACTCACTCTCTTTTCCTTTTGCCAATCATCCTACTCGCTATCTAAGTTACCTTGGATGAAGCCAGCGTATGAAGCTCTTCACCAAATGACTTGGCAGCCAACTGTGGTTGAAACTTTGCAGGACAATTTTCAGCCAGAGAATTTAATATCTAAATTTATGCGGCCAGGTATCAGTAATTGCGCATGCTACATTCAGCCAGTAACAGCATACCTCCAAAGCGATTACTTGAGTCTTGGGATCGCTCGAGATCATCTTCTTCTGAAGGAGCTTTCTGGCTTCTTTGGCGCCTAATTCTGATGCATTCACAGAATCGCAAATTTGAAATACAAGCGCCCAATCCAGCTCTGTCACTGAGGGGTTCGTAGCTTTCTCGATGTTGGTCGTAATGTCAGTTGGCACAATTTTCTTGGAAAATAAGGGCATTGGTTTGTTTTTATGTTGTAAGAGGAAAAAAGTAGAAAGAAAAGAGAAAAAAGAAGGATGAGGTGTGAGATCTTATTAAAATGGAAAAAATGTAGGAGTTTGTATATCAACAACGATGATGATGTTGATGTGAGTACCTCGAGCTTCGTGTATCTTGATGGGGTTTTCTTGGTGGAATGAGCTCTAGCTCGTGCTAAGCTCCCTCTTGAAAGTCTATCTCTAATAGATGTCTGACTAATCGAACTTTTTTATTACTCAAAATGCCTGCTCTTGAGTTGTCTATTAGTACACGCATGATCTATTACGCATTATGTCTTTTGCTATTCTGTATTTTATCAAAGGGAGATGGTATAGCCTGATAGGAGAGACGCAAAAAAAGTAGGAGGGCCTCTATACGGGCATTATCGTCTAGGTGGAGGAGGAGAAAGTGAAATACCAAGTTCGGAACTAAATTTTGTGCTTGTTGAACGATGGATGTGCGGATGTTGATAGTATTGCAATGTCGTTTCTGCGTATTTCAGTCTTTCTGATTCTATGGACATTAGTTTTGTTATTTGATGAGAGGACGCACTCTGAAGAAAATAAGCGGCATTGGATATTAGTACAGGGCTGTTATATGTATTGGCGCGATGAGTGACAGATGAAGAATTTTGGCTTGCTTGACGATGTTGACTCATGGGGTGATATTTGATGGGCGTCGAGTACTGGCGTTTGTTATAATGATGGCCACTGCTGAAACTGGATGCATTGCTATCAGAAGTCATGGTCGCAGGCTCAGAATATAGGCTGCTGCTGTTGAACTCTGATGTGTGGATGGATTCAGTTGATCTGTGCTTTACTGAAGAGGACGATGAATGTCCAAACACAGTGCTATCGGAACGACTATGATTTGGAGAGCTGCTGGGGCTTGATTGCCTTGTAAAATAGTCTAAATCATCATCGGACCCATCGTATAAATCCAGCTTGTTGAGCCATCTACCTAACACACTTGATAATGCATGATGGCCATGCACGCTATCGTCTTTGTTACCATGGTGATGCGAATCCAAAACACAAAAGTACGGTGAGCAGTGATGAGAGCACTTTGACAGTCTGTTGAGGTTTGCCTTGATTCGCTTCATCCACAGACACCGTTCTTCTTTTGTTTCTGCGTACAACATGGGTATCCAGTGTCCTTTGCTGGTCTCTGACACTAGTTTAAAACCAAACAAATCTGATGCGTTGTGCTCTTCAATGCCCTGGAAGTCCTTGAGTTCAATGACACCTGCTGCGTGAGTATCGTCCTACAAATGGATAGGCAGTGCATTAGCTTGGCTTGCAGGTATTCAGATAGGCGTAATGTAAAGATACCCTTACAGGATGTTTGTAGTATCGCAACTCTTTATCGAGCAGCACAAAGTATCTCATTTTCAATGGGTGCAGTAGACTGAATCGAGTGGATATATGCAGCCAGCCTCTGGGTACGTAACGATCGTCAATGGGCATCCTTCCTGTACAACATGCAATTTGCAACACAACAAAATAAAGAGAAAGACATTATCAGTAAAGGTTCTTGTAATTTTATTACAGTATTTTCGAAAATTAACATGAAACATGTTCAACAGAAACAGTTTCATGGAAAAAGGCAAGTATTTCGGTTTATATGTATCAATCTAAGCATAATAGCTTGGTGAGATCAGCATGTCATTAAGGACAGACAACTGATCTTCGTCGAATTTAAGCATATCCTCGTGCCATGTGTCTGAATGCGTTCGTCTAAAGTCTGAAAATGTCTTTCGGATGGTTGCCTGAAATAATCAAAAACAGGGGAGGGTTAATCCATTATCCTTCTTGTGTTTTTTTTTTTTCACTGCTTACCTGAACCTCAGCGGCTGGGTCAGAGATACAATCAGCCAATTGACATAAAATAACAGGCATCCATTCAGGTACCTCATAAGGGAAAGCATTGATCAATGACGAGATACCAAGCACACCAGCATGCTTGTGTAAAACGGCTTCTGCAAATCCCTCGGGCTCCACATTTCTTCCTGTCACCTTGTCTCGCTTGCGCCTTGGAATCTTGACCTGGATTTTGGCAGTAAACTCTATCAGCAGCTCTTGGATAGCGTCTCGTTGAGAGCAACGCACCAAGCCGCCCAATGTCACTGATGCTAGTTGTCGTACTTCGATCTGTGTATCTAACAGCAACTGTCCCACTACTTGCATGATGCGCAACAGTTGAGCACTGGTCATGGCAAACAGATGTTTGAAAAAGAAGATTTGCAATACAGGCAATGCTCTAATGCGAATGTGCCAGTTGGTCGATGTAGTCAGGATCTTGACAAACTCGTCAATCAGTGTAGGCAGCATGGAAGGAGGATAGTTGACCTGAGCTGTCAGATTGAGCACTCGTGTGGCCATGGCCTGCAAGTCTTGATCATCGTTCACTTCTTGCATGGCGAAGATCTTGGGCAGCATGGGTACTATATATGGTAATGTTCCAGACACGTTGCAGCAGTTCATGGCTTCGTGTAGCCAGCAAAGCACTGTTTTATACATGTTAGATAGAGGTCATTCTACAGGGTATGCTGTACGATATTACCTGTCTTGCTCGCATGGGCGTAGTCACTGGATCCACTCAAGATCATGGCACTGTTTTGATGCATCTCTACCAGCCAAGCATCCAGACGGCTGTTCAAGACATCCACTCTCTGCTGTTGTGGTTCAGTCAATGTCGTAGGCACATTACCAACACCATCTGTCATTGCATTGGCTTCCAGCAGTTTCTGGACTGAGGGGAAAGAAGGAACCCACTCCAGCTGTAGCAGCTGATTGATATTCACGCCAATAACTTCGCGCACCTGCTTATACGGATGCTGTATATTGTCCAGATACGTAGGCAGAATACGATGGATTAAAGGCTTGAAGCGCCATTGCAGAGATACGCCTACTTGGCGCACAAGCAACAGCTTTCTAGACTCGTTGAAAGCAGCATCGGAAGTGGGATCCAATTCAGCCTCCAGCAAGAGATCAATCAAAGGTTGGATTCTGCGAGGGTCACGACGGTTGGTCACGTAATGCACAAAGGACTCCCAGTAAGTCAGTGAATCAGGGGTGATGGAGCTAAAGACTTTGCCAAGAAGAGGTGTCAACCATTGCCACAGTTGAGCCATTTTAGCGAGACTCCAATGCTTGGTACCGCGGATCAGACCAGCCAGTATCTCTGAAGCAGCACGCTGGGCGTTCTTTTGATCGGCAGCATAGCACAGCTTTTCAATGTGCTCTTTGGCGCTCGTCAAGGGCACATCGCCAAACGTTTGAAAGATGCTTTTAAAAAGCGAAGCATGCGTATTTTCAAAACGGTCGAGATCCTCTTTAGGGTTGATTTCCTCAGACAGATAGGCACACATCATGCGCCAGTAATCAGATGTGCTAAACGTCTTTAGGAACTCGTCATAGGCTTCTTGGCATTCGGTAGCTACCGTGTCAAACAAAAAGTCATTGTTGTTGACTTTGTAGCCAGTGTAGTGAGAGGGCCAGACATACCATCCAAGTGCCATGTTATCAATCAGCACAGTCTCTTGTGCCTTCTCAGGTGTCAACCCCTGATAAGTAGCATCCAGTAAGCGTTGTCCCATACCAAAGTCTTCAGGGTCTTGGACTTGAATGTCTACCTTCAAGGGGTTCTTGGTCTTGCCAGTGATGAGCAGCTCTTCGTTGCCAGCAGCAAGTGTACGCTGTTTGATGTAGAGCAGCAACACGGTAGTCGCACGCATACCCACATCACGCATATCAGGCAGCTCAGACACAGTAGCTCTGTTGGCAAATTCAGCCAGGCGACGAGACGCACTCACTTCACACTTGAGCAGCATTTTGATGAATTCAGCCGACATGGTAGAGAATCGCCAGTGCACTTGAGGATCCTGTATAAAGTCGAGCAGAAAGTCCATCACTTCACGGCAGGCTGCAGTGTTTTTTTCCAATCTCGCATTGACACGCTGTTCAACAAGCGACACTCTTTTGCTAAAGTTGGGATCCTCTGTCGTGGCTGGTGACAGGGCCTTGACGTAGTCGGCCATGGCATCAGGCGTCAGTGTCTTGAACGTAAAAGAATTGAAAGATCTAATGTATCGCTCGTGGATCTCCCTCAACAGCTCCTGGATGGTCAGTTTGTCTTGATGCTGTGCACTGCACATGGCTTTGATAAAGGTGGGGATATACGACCAATCTCGCAAGCAGGGATGCAGGATGGACTTGTGAGAGAACAAATACAAGGCACCCTTCATGCGATCCGATGGCACATTGGGCTTCAGAGCGTCTAGCAGGACGGGAATATACAGTTTCTTGGAATCCCGGAAAGAGCGGGATGTAGCAGACAAGGCACTTTGGCTCAGCTTTCGAATCTCTGCATAGGAGCCCAAGGACAATTCAAGTAAATCGCACAAGATGGCATCATGCAAAGGTGTACGAAGACGCGATTGGTTGTTTTGGCGCAAACGCAGTAAATGATGGTTGTAGGCACGGCGCACGAGTAAGTTACGCGCATACCTTTTGCCACAGTGAGGCGTCTTGCTAATGTCCTTTCCGAGGCTGTAGTTTTGTTTCTTGTTGTCAAACACTGATTTTTCAACACCTCTTTCATTGAGAAAAGCACGAGCAATCTTGATCCAGATCTTGACACTTTCCACGTCGTCTTCACGGTGTGAGCGGAAGAAATCAGACAGCTTGTGGATGAGTTCGCCAATGGAGCGACGGATCGCGCGGGCTTGCTCTGTGCGTGGATCACCAGCATCATTGAAGGCATAGCCTACTTCCAAGTGCTGTTCAGGCATACTTTCTATACTCTCATCGTCAGCGCCATCTTCATCCACCATCATGGTATCTTCCTGATTCAAATTGCTGGAAACACCATCATCACCCACCATGGCAGAGCTTCCCATCAGACAGTTTCTGACCACTGCTAAATTGCGACAGAATTCGTTGCTGACTTGATGATTATTGGCAGGGTTTTGTTGAATGAGTTCTTCCAGTCGTTGCATGGCGGGGGCCAAGAATTCAGCTAAAAAGTCAAGGGCAAAGCTCTTTTCAGCCTCGGATGGAACGTGCCAGTCAATCTCTAGATTGGCAGGATCACCAGGCTGGCCCCACAGTTGGTGTGCGTGCTTGAGCATGTATTCTTTGTCGTTCCACAGAGAGGGCACGACGCTTCTATAGTCCTTGGGATAGACATTGAGCAATGTAGACAGCACATTTCGTAACAACTTCCCGGTCCACATGATACCGCGACGACTGCGACACTGCTGAATCATGGCATGAGCGACAGAGACAATATCCTGCTTGTAAGGCAACAGCTCGGGGCCCAGAAAGCGGATCACAGAAAAGAGGATATTCTGATACCAGTGAAAGGTAGAATCAGACTGAATCAAGTTGGAGGAAGCAGCGTGTGTCACTGTAGAAGCAGCACCGTGTTCCAGCTCAACTTGAATGTTGGCAATGCAAAGAGGAATAAAGACTTTGGCGGCCTTTTTGGGATTTGCTTTAGTAATGGCCTCACACAAAAGACCTACCGCACGAACGGCGTTTGGCAAGACACGATCCGAGATGAATTCCATCATCATGCGCAACACCAGATCATACAAATCGTCGGATAATTGACCAAAGATGGTGTCGCAAGCGTGCAATAGTGTCTGGGTGATGGCAGTCTCAATCGTAGGATTGCTGCTGCTACGGCCCTGCATCTTGCGATTTTCTTGAGGCAAATTTTCAAAGATAGTAAATACTCGGCGCATGAATTTGGCAAGCCATTCTTCGAATTCACCCGTAGTCGCTTTGACAAGGTAGTCTTCTGTTTCTCTCGAGAGCTCAGCATGTGGATCATCGATAAATTCCTCGGTAGGATAGTAGCCATCTTGCTGCTGGGACAGGTCAATGATGGGGACAGACATCAGTGCAATGGAGATAAAGAAGAAAGAGCCAAGCGTCTTGCTGGGATCGTTCATGTCGATGCCTGGGATGGACAAGTGCAGTAGAGGCAGCAGGTGCTTTCCACCAGCGGGATAATTTTCACGAGAAATCAAGGGCGACGCAATGTCTTTGAGGATGTTGATGGCACTGTTTGTGCGATGTGTTTCGGTCAATGTCTCCAAAGAGGGATAGATGCGCTCCAGCAACCCAGGAAGGATCAGGGCAGGTTCTAGCCAAGCGAGGTTCTTAATGCTGCCCTGACTCAGTGTCACTACGGCATGGTCTTTACCAAACATGCTGATGTATAGTACTGATCTCAATGTCAATACGAATTTTCTGCGAATGCCGGCTGTCAATCGACGGTGCTGTGGTGTAGTGCAGTCCTCTTTTTGCTCTTCTTTCCAGCGACTTAAGAAGGTGCTTGTCAGATAGCGCAGAAAAAACGTCAGCCACCAGGACCACATGCCATGATTGGAGGGATGAAAGTAAAGCTCTGTTGCCTGAATAAAATCAGATAGTAAGGACAGTGCGTAACTGGTGTCGTTGTTCTCTTGATCAGGTATGATGGTATACACCATGAATCGAGCTAGTTGGGAGAATTTCTCCTACATATGTCCTTTTCTGTCAGTACCCATCTTGATCACTCTCTCTCTCTCTCTCTCTCTCTCCATCTCGTATACTCACAGTAGGCCCTCTCTTGCAAAGATAGACAGAGCTTCCCAACTTCTTGTCATTTCTCGATCCAGCACTGCCATACCCTGTAGTCGCTCCTCCTGCTGACCCACTGCCATCACTGCGACTACCCACCGGCAAATTGAATGCTCTCAAAGCATACGTAAACACACTCTCGACTTGCTGCTTTGAAAATACTCCAACTTCATTGTCTCCATACTCGATCTGATTTTTTGCGATTTTGGAAACAAGGCATAGTAACTGTGGGTCAAATGCATTTGAGTTTGTGTACATGGACCATAACGAATAGATAGTGGGTAGGTAGTCTTGTGCTTGTACTGTTCGCTGAGGCTGGTAATCCACTGGCAGAAAGTAAACGAGGTACCCTTCTGCTAGAATAGCGTCTGAAGGTGAATGCGTTGTAAAATGAGGCAAGAACTCTTCCAATATCTCCTTGGTTGCATTGGCGGGAAAGAATCGCTGCATATAGCCCAAGGCTCGAAGCACTGGATGCATGGCCATCAAAAATGCATTGCGTTTCTTGGGAAACAAAGATCTGCAGATCAGCTCATACAGAGGCCGCCACTCGAGTGTCAAATCTTCTGAATCCAATCTCTTTTTGTGTCTATTTATACTTGGATGAGACGCTGCAAACGTTATTATAATCATCTCCCTTTTACTTACTTGATTAATCGCACACAAGTGTTTGACCACAATTCCAGTAAAGCATAATTCATGCCTGGCATTACAAGCATTTCGTAGTAGATTTTTGCTAAATGGGCTCTTGTTTCCCGAGGAAGTGCATGTTTCATGTCCAAATAACTGATGTAACAATGCTGTTAGTACATTATCATATAAGACGAAGCCAATACTTACTTGGTTAACCTTTTGGTCCAGGCAACTGCTCCGCCAGTGTAATCCTTTGCTCGGATGCTAATGACAAGATTACTGCGTATGTCATTGAGCCAATCTTGCGCTTCATGCTCTAGCTTATCGGCATATGGCAGACTTTGGGCATAATGCATGGCGTGCTCTTCATCATCTTGGATCACAGATAAAGGTATCATGATGCCGTCAAGATGAAAGGGGTTCTATTTTATAAATGGAGAAGAATGAAATATAAGAAAAAAGTCTAAATTTCTGCACAACTTTTATAGTCAATCAAGTGGCCAAAAAGGAGTCTCTAAATGACGCGTCCACCCGCAAGACCAGAGAGTCAGCAGTTGATATTTATCGCTGTTTGGTTGCGGCAAAGAGAGATTTATGCGGCGCATTGTGAAACGAGTCAGGCACACACAGAGTCTACGCTGATGTGTGATTGAGGAACCGTAGCAAAATGTCTCTTTTATTTATTACAAGACACTGACATTTGCCTCAAATGATTCATTTAACTTGTGCTCCGCATAGTTTTTTTCCTCTGGTTGAGTGTATATCAATCATTAACTTTCAATCAAACAACCTCGGGCCCATTCTCAAGCGAGATCATCACTAATTAACTGTTGTGATTACCTAATGACGATCCCTGGTTAGTCCTAACTACGCAACCGGATCCTTTCATGCTGTATCACCGAATGCCTGTCAAATGAAACAGCAGTGGTGTCTTTGCATGAACAAAACAATGCAATTGTGGATTCTCATTTATGCAAGCATTTGATTTCGTGTATCCAAGGTCATGTTTAAGCATCTAAGCAAAGTCCGTAGTTTTATTGCAACAATAGGGATACCATAAAGATAAGGGAGAGATGCGTAGTAACAGAAGTTTTGCTATACAGGGAGATTAATCAATATGATACTATAAATGAAAAAGTGATGGATGGATTAAACTTGTGCCCTGAGCTTCGTAGGAGCGAAAAAAAAAAAAAAAA
>DF836447.1:65803-79535 GCA_000950595.1 Mucor ambiguus
TTCTTTTTTTATTTACAGTAAAAGTAGTGCGGGTAGCTGTTGGCTTAAGTGGCATGGTATAGAGCTGATATTCATTGATGAGCATAGATCATATTATTACAAATCGACCTTGCTTTTGCAACCATGTGTCTTTCAGGTACGCACAGACTTTGTGTGCAATTTTTTAGTTCGTATAAATACCAAATCATTCTACAAAACAACTAAGATTAACTTTTGTCTTCTATATATTCTTTTATATACATTTATTCAAATCTACTCAAAAACTATATCTCGACGCACGACATTTCAATGATATTCTGTTCTGTTACTACTATAAAACGCTGCTTACATTATTTGGCTTTTTGCCCCTATCAAAGAAGTATTATCTACCCATTTTCTGCCTCGGCATCATAATCAAGCTACTCGGATCACATTGAACTTCTTTGACAAAAGTGAAGCACAAATTGTGCAACTAGACAACATTCAGCTCAAATCAACCACATCCTTAATATTCGACATTCAACGGCTAAATACAATAAGTTCACAATCTTGACAGATGTCAATGAAATCCAATATATATATATTGTTCTACAACCTTCTTCCAAGTGAAATATCTTCTGATTTGGATCGCTATTCTTCCTCATCTGCTTAGCTATCGCCATTTTCATCAATTATATTACTAATCCACTATCTATTGCTATACAACTATTTATCAAATATAGAATATGGACCCAAATCAAAGAGACCCCATTTATCTTAAAAACATCTTGTCAAAATTTACAAATCACTCAAGTAGAAAATCATAGAAATATCAATTACTATAAATACAATCGAATTATTTATAAGCTCACTATCTTTGTTATTTTATTGAACTTATATCATTGTAAGATTCCTTGAATTCTTTATATATCTTGCATTATGATCGATTCATTGTACTTTAATTCTTTATTACCTTTACATTTTTACATCTCTTTGATTTTATTTAAAATCATATCTTGTTGGACAATTATAAGCCTAGTGCCCATTTCATAGGCGAATCTACATTTGGCTCATATATCTATTTCTATTTATTTTATCTTATCTATACACGCTATTGCCACTACGATTTGCATCACCATTGGTATTCTTTTGTATACATTTATCTAAGTCTGTTCTTAAAACTATGTATATACATATGACAATACGTACAAGGCTAAATTGAAGACTGGCATGCTTAAAATACATGATACTTTTTACTTTTCATATCTTTGGCGAAGGAAATTCTGAGAGACAAAAATGCCAATTAGAAGATAACATTTGCGAGGTAATGGTTACTAACTTCCCTTCTAGCATCTTCAACCATTTGTAAACTACCGCAAGTTGTAGTGGAACAAAGTAATCCGGGATAAGAGTTTAATGCAGCTGTTGAAATGACTATATTTAAAATGAATCTATTGAACTAATTTATAAAAAATTCTAATGACGATGAGCAGGAGTGAGTTGAATATCACCCTCGCCACCGTTTAAAAGTGCCTTGACCTTTTCCGTATACATTCTCAATCCGTCACCCATAACAGTAACCTTGATCTGAACATCCTTGGTATTTTCCAAAGTATCTTCGTTTTCGACGGGTGTGAGTGTCCAGCGACCAAAGGCATGATTCACGATAGACAATTGACCATCATCCAAACGAACAAACCCCTTGATACGGTAAATATCTTCCTTAGGCATAGACTTGAGAAATGTCTCGAATTGTTCAAGCGTCAATTTGTTATCATTGACAGATTGAAGAATTTGGATCAAATCAACCTCATTTTCTTGATGCTTAGGATCAAACACAGACTCCTCCAGATGCTTTTCCTTTCCATAGCCCACCTTAAAGAGTTGAGTGTCTAAACCAAATACAAGATCAGGAGAAACGCCCTTTTTATCGCATTTGACCTTGGGTGTGTCGGTATTCAAAACGTTGATGTGGTCAATTACATCGTCTAGTTGACGTTCGTCAACCAATTCATGCTTGTTGAGTAAAATGACATCGGTATATTGAGCTTGCAACTTGGCTGTATAGCTAGTATCTTCGTATCCAGTAAAGTTCTCACAGTCAACTACCGTAATAATAGAATCCAAAACAAATCCTTCATCCTCCATTTCACGAATTTGCCAGGCAATAGGAGCTAAAAAATTTTCAGATAGTATCAGAACAGCTGATATTATCATCTCGTCATGAATTGCACGTCTTACCAGGGAAAGCTGAACCGCTAGTCTCAACAATGATTCTATCAGGGTTGTATTGGTCTATGAACAGCAATATTAATAACAAGGCTTACATCTACTTGGAATGAACACTCACCTCTTAATTCTTGAAGTGCCAACTTCATTTGACCAACAAGCACACAACACATGCAGCCATTGACCATCTCCTGGACACCGACATTGGTCTCTTTTGCCAACTGACTATCGACTGTCGCAATAAATTTCAATATATGTTGGCATGTAAACTGGTTATCAGATAATTCTTACCTGCAATATCACCAAATTCATTCTTCAATAAGCATACTTTGTAGTCTTTGGGAACACGCTGCAATAAGCTCAAGATTTGTGTAGTTTTACCACTACCCAAGAAACCGGTAAAGACAGTGATAGGAAGAGGTTTGATAGCAGTAGGCATTGTGTTTTGATTATCTTGTAAAACGTAAAGAAAAAGAAAGAAAAGCTTCTATCTCAAACGAGATTTTATGTTTAAGATAAAATCAATTGCAGGTTTCACAAATCCAAAAAGAAGCGACACACAGATCTTTGGTTATCAAAACGGATCTCTTTATTGTTTTAATGATGTCTTTGTTTCTTTTCTTCCAGAGACATTTTGTTCAGTGTCATAATATCACCCTCTCTTAGTAGCTCTTCCTCTCTTGAAGCGCCATCTCCCTTTTTGCGCAATGCAGGGAATTCCTTTCTGGCTACGGGAATTTGGTGATCTTCTTCCTCTTCATCCTCCTCAGCATCACCATTGAAATAACCATTCACCAGGCTTCTGATGCGTGGGCTTGCAGGAGCAGACAATGGTTTTGGGATCTTTTTGACGACAGTGTCCATGTCTAATTGATCATCATCGTCAACAAATGACTCTGGGTACACACGGCGCAATGCCAATTGACGTGCTTTGATGTATTCCAAACCCATACGCTTCCAGTCCAGCAGATCTGACAATCTCTCGGTTCGATTACGCTGATTAATACGCTGACGTCTCGTCTTTTGGCAGAACCTAAACATTTGCTCGCATAGTTGCTGGATAGACTCCTCGACAGATTTGAGTCGTCGATCGACAATGTAAATACCATAGTCTTCACAGTTTTCAATGTTCTCATCCATAAAGCATCCAAAGCCAGACAAACTAGACTGACGTTAGTCTACGTAAACAGACTAGTCATCATGCAAACACACTTACTTTGTTGTAATAGATGGCACACCCATCACTGTGCACTCAGCAGGCGTGTATCCCCAAGGCTCATAGTAAGAGGGGAAGACACCCAGATGACAACCACGCACGAAATCCTCATAGTCGAGTCCCAGCAACGGATTGTTGGCATTTAGGAATTCAGGGTGGAAAATGGTCTTTACGCGATCATCCGATTTGTTGTATAACTGCAGGCGTCTCAGTTGACTGATGATAGGATCGATGCCATCATCCACCATGTTGTGCGTGACAATAGGTGGCAGGCTATGGTTCTTCAGCGCAAATACTCGGCGTTTCAAGAGCACCTTATCCTCACTATGCAGGAATTCCGCAGGATCCAGCTCTTCACCCCTCAGAGCACTCTCGAATATACGCTTACCAATACGATCTTGGATCTCGTTGACAGTTTCACGAAGCTGTTTGGTGACAGCCTGGCCTTTGAGAGCTTCCACATTGAATGAGCGAGTTGCAGCAGGCATGACGAGGAATACCACAACAGTCGTGTTTGATTTAGCTGCTTTCAAACGATCATTCAAACCTGAAGTGGATTGTTTCATGTTAATATGATGTGTGCCGGTAACAAAAAACGCATCTACTTACGTCCAAGTGCCTCCACAAACATATCCACGCCCTTGTTACGAAACTCGTAGCGACCAGCAGTAAAGAGGTAAACGGTATTGTCCAGATCAAAATCGTAATGACCATAGAAATGACCTCTGACAAAATCATTGATCTTTTCCTTATTCAGGGCATGCTTATTTTGAAACTCGTGCACAGCCTGGAACTTTACCACATTCAAACCGTTTGGCAGAACACCATCTATTCCATATGTTGAGTTAGGTATCCTCTCAACCATGTCTGCAATCATCATTTTACCTGGTTTTCGCTTCAACAAATGCTCGCTTTCATAGGCAGTAATATGACTGACAGTCGTAAAGACATCGGAGCAATGAGCTGCGCCTCGCTCGATACAGTAACGATGGTAAATACCACGCTTACCAGCCTCGTGATCAACATCAAAATCTCGGAGGTTGTTGTAAAAGTCAACCGAGCCAGCACACAAGTAGCGGCCGAGAAGAGTAGCATGTGTCGTGAAGATGGTAGTAATGTCAATTTTCCGCTTTTTGATGAGAGGAATGGCAACACCAGCCAACCATTCGTGAAAATGAGCAATTATAGCTGGACTTGGGTCAGATTCGGTTGATTGTGCACTGTACTACTCGAAAACCAGCATCAATAACTTGGTGCATGTCTTTGATGGAGCGCCAATTTACCTTGCTTGCTACATCACCAAGGAACCAAGTAACCATGTAGCCAAAAAGAATAGCCTCGTTGGTTTCCTGATCGCTAGGAGGACTGGGGATGCCTGCCACCCGCCAAAGATCACCCTTCCACTCATCCAGCTTATGGACCACACTACCTGTGTCAAACAAGAGCACATAGGGAGCACCCTCGACTAGCCATCGACCAAAGAGGTACTTTACACCTTGAGCGGACATGGTCTCCAATGTTTCCCGTATAATCCCAGAAGGTGGCTCGAGAGCCTCTACTTCCATAGGAGCTGTTTTGTAAGACAAGGGGCCGATCAGGCAATATCTATCGCCAAATTCCCGAACGGTAACAGGTACTTTTGTCTTGATGACGGTGTAGATACCACCCACTAACATACTATAAGCAATGTGCATAGCAAATACGTCTCAATAGCATTTACCTTTGTTTGCAACTTCCCAAGCGATTTCGAATAAGAGTGGATTGTAGACGTCTCTGTGTCCAGGCATTGTACGTGAAATAAGGTTGCTGATGTAAAAGAAAAAAGCAAGAAATAAAAAGGAAGAGGAGGTTGCTTTATAAACGTCAGGATATCCTAATAAGATGCCACTTTTCCCAACAAAGTTATCCATCACAGATTGATTGGGGTTTAGTATACTTTTACTATTTGGTGGTAGCCGTGTAACCATTCTCACGTATAAAAATATCTAGTTCATCACTACCATTTGCACATTGACGAGAAACAAAACAAATATTCAGTAGCATATCACAGAAAAACAATGCCCTCGATTAAATACAGTGCTACAATAAGACAAGACTTTGAACAATTGCTAAAACGCTCAATCAGCACAGGCATCTAATCGATTGACCAAAGTGTAAATGTGTTCTTGGAGCATTACACAAATATAAAATGTATCAGGAACCCAAATCCGAAAAGATACGCACTCTTACAATTAATAACAGTGAGAAATTACTGCTGTATTACCATCAGCTCTCATCCATTCATTATATGTGTTTGTTTTTCTTGAGCTTGTGGCCATAACGCAACGGGAAAACTTCCCACAGGAGGTGTCGTTCCTCAGAAAAAAGACTTGAGCGTTTGCAATTCGATTAACCAATCGTATCTTGTTGATCTAAATGTTGAGTCGTTTTCGTCCCTTGATCCGCAATCCATTATGTAATTTTTGATCCGACCAAATGGCTGCATTAGCATTGCTGGAGACGCTAATTATAGGTGCATCATTTTTCTGGAATATCTCTTTCTTTATCTCGGGAAGATCTATAAGTTTTTTTTTTAACTCGGCCAGGCAGATTAAGTTTGCTGATAGTGTGCCAGCAGAATTGAGAAAGCAAAAGTTTGTACATAGAAATCTAGAACTACTGAGCTTGCACTACATATTGGACGCACTGACAGCAAATGGCGTTCGGCTGCTCTTGCGATGATTTGTGTTTCCATCTTGACTACCGCCAATAGTCTGATCCATACCATAGTTCGCTTCATTGACTTAACAGAGCTATACGATCGCACCTTTCGCAAAAGTTGTTCATCGGCTGTAATAAGATGTATAACTCTGAGTCAAGGCAAATGGAATAGTTCTTGAAATAAGCTTGCTTGCAAGATGCGAATAGCAGGTAAACACAAATGTCTACCATCATTAAGAGATAATCATGTATTAAAGTAGGTTTATGTTTATTTGCATTTTCACAGGTTATTCTTTACAAACAGACGTGCATTTCTAACATTTGATTTTTTTTTTCTAGACAAAAAGCGGATTATAAGTCCATATCAACATCCTTGGACGCAGATGGTTGTTCTGACTCGCGAATCACATCTGCGCTTTCACCAACAATGATGCGCTCTTCAATTTGATCTTCAGGTACAGAGAATTGACGAGCGTTGGTATTTTCAGACTTGTTGATAAAAACTTTGTTTTGAGTGTTGTTTTCCTTTGTGTGCTTGTAGAAACAGTTGGGTCGTGTGCATGCGCCATCAAATTTACACTATACATACGAAAGAGTAAATATCTCTTTGTAACCAAGTCTACTTATATTGACTTACAATGATTTCAGTCTTGTTATAATCAGCATCTTTGGGGTGAAGGAAATGACAATCTGGTCTTGTACAGGCATCGCCATTTTTACAAGGAATTTGCACACGTTGTCCGACCTTGGAGAATGAAGGCTGGGCTTGCATGAAATACGCTTGTTGAGGTGGCATGATGGGATGCATATATGGGCATACTGGGTTGTTGCAGTAAGGGAAAAACTTGCAGGGATATGGTAATTTTGCTGTGTGTGGTTGTAAGGCAGGTTTGCCGACTTCTGGATGAATACCTAGGCATTCTGAGGCCTTTTTCGGGCAATTGGGGAAGTCACTGATTAAGTAAGTTAGTTACTGCAGTCAACTCAAACACGACATGGACTTGGACTTACGGGCAGATGCTAGTAGGATGGACAAACGTGCAATTATCACCATTTTTACAGTTGGGCCAGTACTTGCAACGTTCTTGTTTGTTATTATGGCGACTTTCAGGGATGTCGATAGGTTTAGATCCACCCAAACGGTCGAAAACGCTTGGTCTATCGCCACTCTTGCCTTTTGCATGTCCAATTCTAGAAAACACATCATTCGACTTGCGAGAATTCTGGTCGTCATGACGAGAAATGCGTTCAGGGCGTTCGTAACGAGTAGAGCGACGTTCAGGTGAGCGAGATCGACTGCGAGAACGATCGCTGCGGCGACGTGTTGATGAATAATCCGTGCGCTTGCTGTCATTTGTCAAAACTCCACCAAGTGCCTGACTAAACATTCTGCTTTTAGGCCTCTCGGTATCCATACGTTCTGTTTGTCGAGAAGATGCTGGGTTCAGCTCCTCAGGCTGTTGTTGGGATTGTCCTTCTTGGATTGGTGTGGATGCTTCAGGTGCAGATGCGAGTGCTTCAAGCTCTTGCTTACGGGTGAAAATCCATTCAGTCAGGTTAGAATCTACAATACCCAGCGATTAGTCATTGATACATTGCCCAATGTAATTTGCACTGTATATACCATAATCAGTTCCTACGACTATTGAATGACATGTTAGAAAAAGGGTGCTCGCATAGCTTATTTTAAGAGATGAAAAACTTACGTAGGAGAAGCTCTTCATTGACTTCCTGAGCACTTTTGCCAACTTTCAATAAGGTGATGATAAAACCAGAGAGTGTCTTGTCTAGATTGCAGTTGATTATTATCAGAGTTTGATCGTAACGATGTTGCTACGGCATTTACCTCCCGCGTCACTGTATTCATAAGCGACAACCTTGTTGTGGATGTCGTTCTACAAGCAAAATGCTACAGTTAGTCCCACATTTATAAAACAAAGTCTCCTTTGCGATCTTACCTCCAATTGTTCTAAAAATTTGTCGTCCATTGCGTTTAAAAGGTCAAGTGTAGTCCAAAAGAAAAAGAAGATGCTACTGAAAAAAACTTCAATGCTAAATGTCGAAGTTTATGTGACTTTCTGCATGCGGGTGTAGCTTGATTTAGGTGACTTGTGAAGGCGAATGGAATCTCTGGTGCTTCATACATGAATGATCAATCATCTCTGAAAAGATATCTAGACATTGCAATGTTTGAGAGAACTGTTTCTTATCTAAGATATGCTTGATTTCACAAAAAAAAAAAAGCTCAAGTTATAATGTTACAACCATTTACATTTTGAACATTGAATTGCTTATGGCAGTATTTGGCATACAATGTTGATCTGAGGCTAATACATCAAAATTTGGACATTATTGATCGAATTTCTGATTCTATGAGTTGAGATAGAGGGATAATTGGAGCAGATGAGTGTCATAATTAACCATGTTTTTAAGACGACGTAGTGTATCGTTTGTAGATGTCTTTGTGATATAAACGAATCTCAAACACCTCTATTTCTGATCAACATCCAGAAGTATATACAGTATCTTGGATACTTTTTGGTGTAGCAATAGCAGTATCTCAATAAGAAAGAGAAAGTATGCCGTAGAAGCAGCGCTATAGAGACAATCAAATCACTATGTCACTGATGTGTGGTCTTTCAACTATGCTCAACATTACTTTCAGTGACTATGATCCAACTTATTTCATCCAATATGGCATGAAAGACGTCTTGCTGTTGGAAAATGTGCTGCTACATGCCAGCCTATATGCTTAAAAAGGCACCAGACAATTTATTTCGATGATGCAAGCTTCAATAGCACTTTTTCTCGATCCATTGAGGGCAATGCTTCTCTATGATTCGGCTATTGTAGTAGGAGGAGGAAATTGTAAAATCGAAATTGCATCTATGGTGTTTAAGTCACAATTGCAGCAATGTTGCTCTCTTGACGAGCCTACACCACCGCACCTCGGATAAACAATGAGGGACACTCGCCTCTGTCCGAGTTTTCAAAGCCATCTGTAACATGACAAATGGAGCAGGACTAGTAATAGCTTTGTACCCTGAATCTTCTGACATTAAACTAAGGGACCATCATCAAATTGGGAATCTATTACAAATCCATGACCACAAATCAAAATAGTTCCTTTTGTTTGTATTACACTGATTTATATCTCGGTAGTTTTCCCAATTATGGTCAAGTGTGGGGAAGAAACATAGTAAAAGCTGGAAGATATTGATGCAGAAGATTAGAGATTTGAGTTAAGCTTGAGAATTGAATGAATCAGCAAGATATGAGAATATAATATGATAAGATATTTATTTTAGATGATATACGTATGTGAATATATTAAATTGCTACAATAAAAATACAGGCCAGCATCATTTTTCATTAAAACGATGGGAAAATGAAGGGAAAAAAAGTATATGGTAAGTTTGAAGAACAGGGGGTGGATGAATATTATGGTACAGTAGTTAATAGTAAAGATGATAGATGGTGGCTTCACTTAGAATTCATCATCATGGCTGATGGGAGTCTTTTTGTTGTCCATCTCCTCATCGACAATCTGCTGAGAGGGCTTGGGGACCATAATCTTGTTGGCTTGCAATAAGTAGGCAGCAACACACATGATAACCAATGCAGCTGTCATTCCCATAGTAGTGATTTTACCGGTACGGTAGGCGGGAGCATCAGAGACATCCCATGCTTCGACATTGACAAAGTTAGGAACCAAGTTACCAATAGAATTGATGATGGCAATGGCTAAAGCACGAGATTCACGATCGCAAGAATACAGCTCATTTGCCCAGGTCATCATGATAGGAGAGATACCGAATACAGGAGGAACAAGATAGGCACATGCAAACAAAAGACCAGTAGGCACATTACCACCATTGACAGCTACCAAAACGATGTACCAAACCAAGGTGAACAGGGCACCAGCGATGATGTGGAAGGCACGATGGCCGAACCTGCCAGTACTGAACTTGTCAGAAAGTTTGCCTTGAGCGATGATGACTACACCGACCCAACACCAGATAGGAACCATCATGTAGTTGGCAAAAGACGCTTCGTAACCCATGGCTTTGAGAATGATGGGGAAGTTTTGTAGGATACCCATACCCATTTGCATACAGATAAACATGGCAGTGAACAAGTAAATGAACGGTGTGGTAAACAAGTTGCGGAAGGTGGTCATATTTAAGCCGGTGACAGCAGCGCTTCTACCTTGACGCTCAAGACGAACAATGGCCATGTCACGCAATTCACCCTGGATGAAACGAGTGTTGTGAGGGAAATCAGGAAGGACAAAGAAGCCAGCAAAGCCAATGACAACAGCAATGAGGCCCTCAATGATGAAGAGCCATTTCCAACCACGCATGCCGTGAGCACCGTCTAAACCATTGGCAATAGCACCCGAGATGAGACCACTGAAGGCACCAGAGACTTGAGAGCCGGCGACGAAGACAGCTGTACGTGTACCCAACTCTTCCTTGGTGTACCAGGAACCGAGCAAAAAGACAATACCAGGATAAAAACCGGCTTCAGTCAAACCAAGGCAGATTCGAAGACCATAGAGACCTTTGTAGTCATTAACGAGAGCCATGAAACAAACAATGGCGCCCCATACAAAAACGATGAGAGGCAACATGATACTAGGGCGCACTTTAGTGATGATGTAGTTGGCAGGGATTTGCAAACTATGGAGAGAGGAAGTGTCAATGACATATCATTCAAGTTTAAATAATGAAAATATACATTACATAATGTAGCCAATAAAGAACATGGTAAGAGCCCAATTGTATTGGTTGCCAACGAGGTGCAAATCCTCACTGAGACCAGTAGTTTGGGCATTGGGCATGTTGTTTCTGTCTAAACCGTTGGCAAAGTAGCCCCAGAAGGCCCAAATCATGAGACGGTAATCCAAGAGACGGACGAGTTTCTTTTCGACCTGAGCATCTGTGGCAGAAGGTTGGGCTTGATCCATGCTTAATCTCTCGCCATCTTCAACAAATTCGCCATCCATATGATGGGCTTGGTTTTTATCTTCTTGCATGTTTAATGTTTTGTTTTGTAAGAGAGAAATGTAAAGAGGACAAGACAGATATTTCAACCTGGTTTATATATGATTTTCGGTCGACTTTGATTTACATGTTGATTGGCTTCTTCCCCACATTCCCCCGCATTTTACACGCCAATCAATCTATCTCCGTGGTGAACGGGAAACACATAAAGTTTAACCAGACCAAATAAGTGCAGAGGCAATATTCATCATCCCAGCTTTTAGATTGAGCATGAAAAACAACTGTCATGTGGGAATATTTAATGACTAAATAAAGTCAATTACATTTTGCCTCTATTTGTACAAATTGTCCTTGTATAGTTGCTTGTTTCTACAAAACAGAAATATTCTGTACATTTGGAAGCATGAAATAGCAGGGAAAAAATCTGGAGAAAAGTAAACATGATATTCATTCATGAACAATAAGGTCAAAAAAGGTGGGGTAGTTTTATTTTTTCAACTGACGCAAGAAATTTATAGACTAAATGCATATTATTAATGTAACAAGCTGGGTTACCTCTTAGAGATGAGTATTGTTTGACTACAATTCGGTGAATAATGAGCCCATACAGCAACAAAATAGAGAGCAGTAGGAGATTGAACGGTAAAATACGGGGTAAAATGAACTTGAAACTTGTCAATCTATACATTGGGTCCAGTTAATCACTGCCACCATCAGCCTATCTTTTGGTTTCAATGCATCCGGCTGATATCACTGGATAAAAGGGTCTTGCATGCGTAAAGCTTGTTTCATTACTAAGTAGATGGAACCACACAGACAAAGTTAGATTGACATCTAATACCTTAATTCGCCTATATCTGATTCTTTCTACTTTACTGGATCTGCCCAGGCAGAGTTACACCGCATCCCCAGAGGGTCGCACTAATATGACTCAAAGTACTTTTATCGCTGGTATATTCAGCACAATCCAAAGTTTACAAGAATAATGTAAGCAACCTTCTTTTTTGCTAGGGTCGAAAGGGGCAAAACGGTATAAAAAAAAAGTAAAACCGTTTGGAAAAACAGGGCAACAGAGTCCATGAGTTGCAAGGAATCTATCATTATATCTTTATGATGAGATGAAGAGTATGTTCCATTCCATGATGTCTTTGGTTTTGAAATCCCGGAAAAGATTGGGGCAGTTTTCTTATCGTGAAGGCAAAGTTTGTTCTCATCAATATGGTCAAATTGTATCGAACCATGTAAACACCACCATTGATTACTTAAGCATTTTGTCCCAGGCCTACGAAAAAAATGTATAAATATACACGACGGCGAGGTTGGAGCCATAAAATGACTGGTGCTATTTTGAAGGTTGTAGGCTTACGTATGTCATTTTCACATACAAAGACATACATTATATCATTTGTATTCCCCTTCTTGGTTGCCATGACGCCTACTAGTAATCAAGTAGTGTATCTGCATCAGTTTAAGCGATGCGAAGATTGATACCTCCGTGGCAGAAGATACTGCCGAGCAATCAATCACCCAGCTTTGGTTTTGTCGATTGATATCTACATGAGACGAAATGCCTCTAAACCGTCTCGATCATTTCTCCCAGGCGTGATGTTGCCGCCGATTTCTTCTGGTTCTATTGTGTACCCGTTGAGACACAAGAAATATAACACACAAAGACTTCATCATTGACATTTGTTGGATGTGGAGATTGTGTGTGTATGGTATGCTTACGGACGTTCCGAGTACAAATAAAACAATTAGTGCAAGCAACAGATATCTTGGCAGTTCCCAAAAGATAAATTAGATTTATATTCTAGGACTCACTCTTGGAGCAAACACGACAAGACCAAATACCCCTACTACGTCTTTTTTATACTCTTGCCGCTCATATAGGATCAGTAGTCTCTTTCATTTACTCGAGCTGAAAAACAGCTTATATATATATAGCAATTGAATGATAAGATTAAATTTGAACTCAAGCTTGTTAATCAATAAAGTAAAGGAGATTGAGTGCGCACTCAAAATGAGCTATTCGAATGTGGTGGACAATTTCGCATCTTGCATTGGAATTCGCCTTTGGATGGGTATTCTGCTACATCTAAACTTTATAATTATACAAATATGCAAAAGCTCAATAATAAGTAGCCAAACCAAGCAATGGTACACTTCAGTTTGCAATTGTCTGCTTATGGGCCTCCAACAGCATCGATTCCGTCTGTGATTAGGCAGGCATTGAATTTGCCAGCCAAAATTAGTTGAAGCTCCGATCTACATTTTTGCCACATTTGTTAATTTCTAGTCTAATTTGCGACTTCGTTGACCTCTTTTGCAAGGTTCAACTATGTGAGGTGTGGCAATTCTTCCAAACTCCCTTATGTCTTCTTAGAGTAATTTTTAAGGTGCATCCAACGGTACTATTTACAAAAGACCTTTATAATGAACTTGATGAGCTATGCTTGGAAATAAGAAATGGCGATTTTGGCGTAAATGTCGATAATTTATGAACCAAGGTCTCACAAATAAAATTTTAGGGGCTGCTTTGAATCAAGAGAAATCTTTTGAATCAATATCATATTATAATAAATATCCTGAAAACTGCCCTTTTATCTGCCCAATTTGGAACCGG
>DF836446.1:2030-15265 GCA_000950595.1 Mucor ambiguus
CTTCAATACAAAAGTCTTTTGTTGTTCAGTTCAGACTATACGAGACTTCTTGCTTTCTTATTCTTCATTCAAGTACCTGATAAGAGATGACACGGTTAGATAAGATCTGAAGTCTCTTATCACGAATTGGGAGATATCCTCTTTATAACAATATTTTGAACAGGGTATCGCTGCATTTTTAGGCCGCATTGACAGAAAATTACAGTGTTTTTAGTAAATAACATTTGCCTTGTAAATTGTTTGATGTTAAATTCTTTTCTCTAAATTGAAGCTAATCAAATCATGCAATTGGATTTCTGCAACCCCACCTTGTAGAAGAACGTCATTCTCTAGGTCATCTCATGTGTTGGATATAGTGAACTTACGATCACCTGATTCTATAGGTTCTCGGTTGCATTCATTATGCTATTAGAGATCTTGGAATGGTGCCCTGAGCAGATGTATGAAATTGAACAAACTAGCCGCTCGGCTATCATGGACAAGGCAGGTTAGATCTAGAACGCCTTTACTACACAGCACACAGACAGAAACCCACTCGCAGTGGTTCACTCTAATAGCCACTGTAACGCATACTGTTGTTGAATTGAGACCACATGTCAGATTAAAATGGCATGTTATATATATGATTTATTCGTCATGTACAAGTTAATGAATATGGGTATTGAGCGTACATTGCAGGGCTTTAATTCACTTGTTTGTAGGACTGAAGTTGAGTCTTTTTGCGCTCCAGCACCTTTAATTCTTCAGCTAAAAGGGCCTCTTGCTCCTCTTTTGTATATTGCAATCCTGGTAGTGAATCAAGCACTTGCTTTGCATTTTCAAACTTTTCCTCGAGTTGAGCAACAGATTTTCCCACTGCATCAGAGTTATTTCCAGTCAAGATGAGCTCGATTATTTGATTAAAGTCTTCTACAAAAGAGAAGTCTGATTTTTTGAACGGTGTTGTGCTTGTGATTGCGTCTTTTTGAGGTGATTCCATTTTGTAAAAGTTGTGATGAAAAAAGTTATATATTAGGACAAGGCGTGTTCTGCGGGAGGGTCTACAAATTGTTTGGGGGAAGGGCAAGGGAACAACCATCTTTCGGTGTGACGCCCTTTGAAGTGCAGGAGCGAGCATGTATGATGCGCATCACAGCGTTCATTTCCGAGAAATTTGCTTGTCAAATTTAGAGATGATTTGCGCAATTAAACGCATTTGCAGTAAAATGCGCATTGATAAGTATATTTGATTCAAGCAAAATTGACTCAAATAATGAAACACAAAAGAGCATAGAACAAGAGCCCCCTTGAAATGAATCAATCAATTCTTTGCCAAGAGGGAGTATATGGTTGGAGAAACAGAATACATCTCGCTATTGATGAATGAAATCCAATCATCTGCAGAGTCAATTATTGAAATGAATCATAACGATGTCCATAAAAAAAGGAGCACACTATCTCCTCATTCTACTATCTAAATCAGGAAGTATAGCTCAAATCGCAAAACTGCCTCGTTTTTTCAAATATCTGATTTGAGTTATTTTATGAGGGGAAACAAGAAAAACACAACAAATCCACCTAGGTAGCTTCATACAGTTATAAAATAAGAACTGTATAAGCCTATCCCCTCTACTCTACCTCTCTCTCTCTTTCTTTTCTACATCTTCTTATTCAATAAGTCACTATATTTACATACAAAACCCCTTAAAACTGTTTAATAATTATTTACTCATACACATTTATATATACACACACACGCTTCTATATACAATAGCATACTCAATCCTCTTTTTTCTTTGCTTTCTCCTCTCTTGCATCTCTTTCGAAACATGATTGTCATTGATAACATAAAGTACGCTTGTCAAAGTAAGTCAAGTTTTGTATCAATGTATGCTGTAGATGACTCATTTCTTGCTCCAATGTTGGAATTGAACTTTCCAGAATGCATCAAGGTAAGACGACGGCAGACATGTACAGAATAGAACACATATATTCAACCATGCACAGGGTCATAGATCTTCTCGTTGCGATCATACTGAAAGGCATTTAGTGATAGTCAAGAGAAAAGGAAGACCAATCAGCCAATGCGATGAATGTCGAGAACAACGGCTCAAGAGACACATTCATCAGAAATGTGTATGTCCTAAACTATCGAGCAAGAAAAAATACCTCACAAATCCAACATCCAATACCACTAAAACCCTAAATACCTCACGCCACATCATGTCAATCGAAGCACTGCTATTATCTTGACTTGTAAAATTGCACAAAATATCAGATCCCTCTCTTTTCTAGTATAAATAGTTACAAACAACATAGCAAATCCATCCAGTCACATCATAGCCGTAAACGTCACAGTTGCAAGAAGAAAATCTTGTTGCCAACATGAACGCGTTTTGACAAAATGAAAATAGTAGTCTTTCATTCCTCTTCTCTTTTTCTCTCTCTCTTTATATACCTACCTTTGATATTCATTTCTTATAAATAAACCCATCTTACAAGAGAAAATCATAAGACATGTGTATGTTTAAAACAGAGACCAATTTGATCAACATTTGAACTGACTTGATACCATGTAGCTTTCAGCTTCAACAATCAAAATAAACCTGCCACTGGAGGATTTGGAGGATTTGGAGCTTCCGGTATGTTGTAGTGGTATATTTCAATTGAATATCTAATCACCAAATAATTCGCATTTAGCTCCTGCTGCTGGCACTCCTGCTGCGGGTACCACTGGATTTTCATTTGGTAGTTCAACTACGCCTGCTGCCAATACCACTGGCACTTTAGGTGGATTTGGTGCTCCAGCTGCTTCCGCTGCCCCTGCTACAGGTGGTTTTGGTGGATTTGGTGCTGCTGCTGCTCCTACAACATCTGCATTTGGTGGATTTGTATCATCTAATACGACACCCGCAACATCCGCTCCTGCAACTGGAGGTTTTGGCGGATTTGGCGCTGCTGCCGCTGCTCCTGCTCCTGCTTCTGGTGGATTTGGTGGATTTGGTACACCAGCAGCCGCTGCAACTGCTTCAGCTCCTGCTGCCTCCACTACTGGATTCGGTAGCCTCGGTGGATTCGGTACATCTGCTGCTCCTACAGCTTCCACAAATGCAGCAACTACAACTAGTGGATTCGGTGGATTTGGTGCAGCTGCCTCTGCTCCTGCCAGCACTGCTGCAACACCTGCTCCTACTGCTACTGGATTCGGCGGATTCGGCGCTGCTAAGCCTGCTACTGGTGGTTTTAGTGGATTCGGTGCTGCACCCACTCCTACCAGTACACCTGCCACATCTGCTCCTGCTGCTACTGGATTCGGCGGATTCGGTGCTGCTACAGCCTCTGCCACTACTACTCCTACTTCTGGTTTTGGTACACCAGCTCCTACATCTGCAGCCGCCACTGCTTCTACTGGCCTCACTGGCCTTGGCGGATTCGGTTCAGCTACTGCTGCTAAACCTACACTTTCGTTTGGTGCTTCCGCAGCTGCTTCTACTCCTTCAACCACAGCTTCTACAACAACTCCCTCTCTTGGTGGATTTGGTGGATTTGGACAAAAGTCGACTGGTAAGGATGAAGAGATAGAATGGGTATGGAGCTTATGTATTGATGCCAATTTGAATTAGCCACCACCACATCAACCACAGCCAACGCTGCCAGCACCACCCCAGCAACATCAGCACTCGGCACAGGCACCTCCACTCTCACTACACAACCTGCTGTCTCAGCTAAACCAATTTCTGTGCCTACACCATCTACATTAAAGAACAAATCCATGGAAGATATTCTCAACTTATGGACAAAGGAATTAGAGAAGCAAACCAAGGATTTCCACAAGCAAGCCAACCAAGTTGCTCAATGGGATCAACAGTTGATTGAAAATGGTGACAAGGTAATTAGGTTGTATAAGCTGGTTTCAACGAGATACTCATGACCTATCGTAGATTTCCACCTTGCATGAGAACGTGACCAAAGTTGAAGTGACTCAGCGTGAAATTGATCAAAATTTGAGCTATATCAACGCACAACAAGAGGAATTGAACCTTATTCTTGACAGTTACGAGAAGCAAATCAAGGACATCTTTGACGAATCCAATCTGCAACAACCAATGCAAGCTGCTGATGAGCAAAGAGAGAAAGCATATGGTTTAGCTGAGAGCCTCAACTGCCAATTGGACGATGTCAACAGAAACTTGAATGTCATGGTCGAGGAGATCAACAAGATGGGCAACGCCAAGCAAGCTACCAGCAACGATGACGACGATGTTGTCTCTCAAATTGTTCAAATTCTCAACTCGCATTTATCATCCTTGCAATGGATCGATACTCACTCTATTCAATTGCAAAACAAGATCCAAGAAGTGTCCAAGTTACAAGAGGAAGTTGTCAGAGATCAAGAGCCCTCATTGCGTAGATAATTCAAACATCCCCCATATTCTAAATTACACACAAAACACCACTCGCACTCACACACTCAAACACTCACACATTTGTATAGCTTTATAATAAAAATTTAAAAAAAAACACATGTAAGTTTTTATTTTAATGCCCAATTTCGAGTAAAGCCTTCTTGAGTTCCTCACTTTCATGATCAAACCTCAAACCAGTTTGGAAAGCTTCAGCAGCTTCTTCAACTCGACCGAGGCCAACCAAAGCTTTACCTTTTCTAAACCATCCTTTGCTCCATTCACGCTTTAAACGAGTGACCATTTCAGCATCGACATATGCATCCACGTAATTTTGAAGTGACAAATGAGCAGCAGATCTGTTGCTGAGAACAGGAGCCAATTCTTCTCGAACATATTGGAAAGCCAAAGGTTCCCAAAGTGGGCGAGACCAAGATAAATCAACAGCCATGGTATAAAAGCGAATAGATTCTGTATAATTGTTTTGCTTAAAGTATTTGTTGCCTTCTTCCTTGAGTCTAGTGACTTGAGCATTGCGAGTGGGATTAGGCGCGTTGGGAGGTGGTAAATCCTTTACGTGCTTTAAGGTAGCAGCCAGCAAGTTGTGTTCTGTCCAATCCACCTGACATTTGTTGCACTTTTCGAGTCCATGATCTTTGCATAAAATCTTGTCTCCATCATTGGATACACTCACTTCTGGTTGTAAATAGGTGGTGGCCATCCTGTTGTTGTGATAAAGAAGAAGAAGTAGAAGAAGAAGAAAAGAGTGTTTTCGTTGAACAATCAGTTGGGAAAGCACAGTGTGATCAAACACTCATTGAAGAAGCGCGCATAAAACGTCACTGATTCCCTTGCTCAGTTTGTAGCTTTTCATCTCTTTATTAACCACTTAAAATATGCCAATTCATGAGGTACAAAAAATAGACAATTGTATATTTGTTAAGCATAATCATTAACATCGGCTCCATTAGACCGAAAGAGACAGCTTGATTGATCGAGTCAACAAGGTTTGATCTAGAATATAGGTTTGCTATCAAATGTTGTATTCAAATCTAGCAGGAAAAATGCTTGGTCCAATTTTTAGATTCGCCCATCAAATATCAAAAGTGAGCCACGAGATTCATCCGTGTGTGATTCGATAGTAACTCACATTTGCACAGCCAACAATTGGACCTAGTGATTGATTACTACCTTGTGGATGATCTGCCCCGAGAACTCCACGAATGGACATTTCAGTTAGTGAAAACAAACCTTCAGGATATGTAAGTTTGCATAGTGAAAATCACAGGTTTGACAGGTTTGATTTATTGTCATCTCAGGTACGAAAAATCGAAAGATGGATGGAGTGAGGAAGAAAAGCGGAAAGAAATGTTGGCACCTCAAGCTCGTTATTTGATTGCTCGATCAGCGATAGATCCTAATGATATCAAAGGGTTTCTACACTTTCAGATGGTGCAGGAGGAGACGATGGATGACGATATTATGGCAAATTGTGCATACTGGTAATGATTGATGTTTATCAAAGAAAGAGCCAAGTGCTTATATTTGTTGTAGCTACGAAATTCAGATAGCTGAAAGTGCTAGGGGTCAAGGTCTAGGCGAATACATGATGAACCTACTAAGCCAGATTGGAACCTACTGGAAAATGGATAAAGTGATGCTGACAGTATTCAAAGGTAATACTGTGAATGAATCTATATATTAGCTATTGGCTGATGCGATGTATGCATTTTATATAGCAAATGAAGGAGCATTCAGATTTTATATCAAGAAGTTAGGGTAAGAAATCCACGTGACTGAATGATAGTAAACAAACAACTTTTGAATTATGGGTAGATTTGAGCTTGACGAAATTTCCCCTGGTGCCTGCTTGCCACTATACAAAGCGAGGAAGTTTGATTACGAACTACTGAGCAAGCCATGTATTTGAATAAATAGAATTTTATTATAGTATGAATAGTACAAATTAAATAAGGCTTATGAGGTAAGGAACTTTTCAATAGTGTCATGAACGGACTCCCATCGAGTGGACAAGACATTATGAGCTTGCTCAGGGTAAATTGAAAGTTGTGCCTTGGGGAGGAGCTGCTTGACTAATTCAGGGTAATAAGGGCAAGTCTAAATAAGCGGGAAATGTTAGTTTCAATCCAGCTATATAGGTTATTGACACTTACTGTATCACGATCACCCCACACTACCAATACATCTCTGTCTTGCTGACCCAATTTCTTGAATTTATCATGCAAACCGGTCAAAGGATATGCTACAACGGTGCCAGCAAATGCTCGAATGAAGCCAGGATGATGAGCGAATTGATAGGTAGCCACTGTGCTGATCTTCTTGCCTTGATCCAAGGTCTCTTGAGGATAGCTGGTCAATTTGGATTTGGTGGAATTAGCAAATTTTTGAACACTTTTTAGCATGAAATCGCGAAAGACAGGTTGATTGATGATGACTTGGTAAACAAAGGGCAGTCTGATGATTTTGGATATCAAGGGCAAATCGGTCTTTTCGTTCATGATACCAGCAGGAGCGATGAGTACTGTCTTGTCGACCATTTCAGGGTAGTAGTTGGCGAATGACACAGCTGTAGCACCACCCAGAGAGACGCCGACCACATCACATTTAGTCCAACCCACCTTTTGCAAGAGCATAGCTAATTGAGAGGTGTACAAAGCTTCATCATAGGTAGCATTGGGTGCCTGAGTATAGCCTCTTCCCCAGGTATCATACACCAACACATAATGGCCCTTGTCAGCCAAGAATCTAGCCAATCTGTCCCACACAACGGAGCCAGTCGAGATACCGTGAATCAATACAACCTTCTTGCCTTGAGGGTTACCAAATAGCCAATAATGCATTCTAGCTACAGGCAATTGCACATCATGGCCACCAGGATAGAAATTAGGAGTATAGACATCATGCGGTGCCACAATCATGGAATCCAATGTCTGTCTTCGCTTGCACAATGTGTAGATAATGGTAGTGAGCAAAGCAATACCTGCCCATCGAAGTGTAGTAAAGATAATTCCCATAGTGTATTAAAGGCTGAAAGATGCTGGATTTCTCAATGGAAGGAAATCTGAAAGGGGTATTTATATATTTTTGTTGAAGCGGAAATGGATTTACCGGATCTTGCATTGTACAAGTCAACGTGAGCATCCAAATCAGTAGCACAATTTGAGCATAGCAAGCTCTGTATGAGACTAGGGGTATGTATTCGTTTGTTGGTTTCATTGCAGCTACCCACAACCGCACCTGCTCTGCTAAAACATTATACACAACAGCTAATGTTACACTAAGCCAGTGTGCTCTGCAAATGCCTTTGAATGATTGAAAGGCATACGAGCACAATCCATAAATATGTATGCGTTTGTATTTCTCTCTCCATTTGGCTGTATGAGCCTTGAAAAGCTCTTCATCTTTCTTACAATGCAGTCTACATCCAAATATACACCCTATTTTCACTGATCTGATAGGTTCTCATGCAACGGAAAACATCGCACAATATCTTGGACGAACGGCCATTTTTACCCAAATTTGGAGGATCATTACTGCTTTACATTTCCATACTACAGAACAAAACAAAAGTCTATTTTCTGCTATGTTTATGTTCATTGATGGAAAATCCATTCTGAATGTATGAGTAGCATCCTTGATAAAGATACATGGCTGACAACAAGATGGTATTGCATAGAGCAAGCCTTCTTGTGCGAATGCAATGTCATTCAAGAGGGTTCTTTTATATTAAATCGAGACAGTAAGAAGGGTTTCCTCTAAATGTAAACTTTATTGCGAATAGTAAGCACACGGCCAATTTTTTGTATGCTATATACTAATGATCTACTTTGTTTGTAATTCGCCGTGCTTTGTGCATGTTACACTGCCTTTTCCTATCATCATCACCGCATTTGTGTGGATGGCAGGGTGTGTCATTGATAATTAACCTATATTATGACTAACACATTCATCAAGAATGGAGTTGGACTATTGTCTGCATTGATCAAAAATATAGCTCATGAGATACATGTCGGGTAAACGACAGTGCGTATATCGCACACATGTATAAAACCCGTCTGCCGTGTCTTTAATGGATGTGGTATTCTTGTTCAGCATGTGCATCATCCAGGGACTATGATACTGTACTGAAGTTGGTGACAAGAGAAATAGCCATCATTTGCATCTCTCTAATTTGAAGCGGTAACTATTAGATTCCGTCATGATTTGCATGATTTCAGTCATACAAATCGCAATGTTAAGAACAGGGCAATATGATGCAATGAGATTTCATATACCACAAAAACTCTGTTTAACTGGCAATGTTGATGAGCGATAGATTTTATTTTTAGCTTCGTGTTGATTTAAAGATTTAGAAAATAAGCAGTAGTAATCATTTGTGTAGATCTGCAATAGATCATGCTAGTAATAAGTATATTCCAGTTGACAACTCGTTAATGCTGACCATTTTTATCGATACTTTTGGCTTGGCTGATCAAGACGACTATAAAAACTGATGTGGTTTCCTACCTACTTTTGATGCTTCTGGATACAACAAGGATTCCTTTGACTCATTTGGAGAAACTTATATCAAAGGTCAAATGCCAATGGATCCATGCATAGACAAAATCAAATCAGCAATAATTGTGGCACCATTATGAACCTCATTCCTCAATACGAATCCTTGGCTTCCACTTGCCACCGCGGCCATCGACAAATCAAGGTTTTCTTGTGGTATTTATCTTATTTACCCTGGTGAATTGACACCGCTGATGCCATTTTGTAGAGTCAAATGTTTTTACGGGAGTAACGCCGCAATGAGTTACACCAGCCGTATTTCAAATGTTTGAAACATCAAGGTGGTTTATCCCACATCAATGAGCGTAATCATCATGTGAATGTAGCTTTCACCAATTAACCTCCTTTAAATATTTTCTTTCTTTACCTTCTCGCAGTTAATCCTATTGATCAAATGAAAACGTTTGAGAACTGATCAAAGTACCTTAATCAGATAGTTTTGACAAATTATTCAATAACATGTACCATTATATTTGACATCGTGACAGATTTGCATCGTAATGCAGGGCTTGATACATCTAGAATTACATACTACAAATGCTGTACATAAGTCTCTGTGAACTTTCTGACTTAAATGAGAGTATCTTAAAACTCTAATATGTAGTAGTCTCTCAGTAGGCATAGACGGCCGTCTGTATATATATAACGCTCTCTCCCATTGTTGGTGTATAGTAATATCTCTGCAGAGAATAGGGTCATATAAATGTAGTTATATCAAGAAACCCCATTCTTTGTTCCTGTAAATATCTCTCATCAAGACAACAAAAAATCAAGTATAAATACGGCCATAATGTCATCTATATTCCTGTCAACTGTTTATTCCTCACGAAAACACAATGAAACTAACCGTCATCAGCACTAACTTCCTCTTAATACTGTCAATCAAGTATAGTCAACAACAAGAGCAGCGATTGCGACCATTGAATGAAGAACTTGGAGCCATTTCTCGAATTTCATTAGATCATGGAATGTCAGTTTATGTCAATTTTACACAGACAGGCAGGGAATTGGTTTACAGCACATGGTTTAACAATCCAGAAAACTATCCTTATTGGGAGAATTCTCTCTGCCTGGCCATCGTTGTTGGTACTCCTGGCTTGACTGGTCAAGACCATTATGAAAATCGATGTGGTTTCCTACCTACTTTTGATGCTTCTGGACGCAAAGATCCCTTTGGATCATTTGGAGAAACTTGTATCAAAGATCAAATACTAATGGATCCATGCAGAGATAAAATCAAAATTAACAACAACTGTGGCAGCATCATGAACCTCATTCCTCAATACGAATCCTTGGCTTCCACTCGCTACCGCGGCCTTCATCGAATCACCAGCAGTCGTCTCAATATTACAGATGACATTAAGCTTAATCCAGACTGGTACAAAACTATCCATAGCCAGTCCATGCTCATTGCCTACACTGATCAAGCTGATACCTATTCTCAATGGCGCCAAAAGATTGCATGCAGCAATATTGAATTGGGAAATGGTACTGTTGAAAATTTCGATATATTTCCTCGACATGACGATGGAAGCTATGATTTCAGCTACTTTCCGTCATTGGGTAGCTTGAATATAATGAGTCCTCCCATACTCTTATGGGCAGTGTTTTTGGTACTTTTTACCATGTTTATAACTTAAGAATAAATCGTTGATATTTACTTGTATTCCCGAACTGAGTTGAG
Source organism: Mucor ambiguus (assembly GCA_000950595.1). Taxonomy (NCBI): domain Eukaryota; kingdom Fungi; phylum Mucoromycota; class Mucoromycetes; order Mucorales; family Mucoraceae; genus Mucor; species Mucor ambiguus. The sequence continues at coordinate 12,672 of DF836446.1, forward strand.
CTGCCAGATGTTTTCAGGTTCAAATGATGATCATTTACTGTGACCTTTACCACTCAACTTGCGATCTATCTGAATGATTCGACTTAATAGAGAGACGTTGATGTCTACATACTACGACTATCATCCAAGGTAACAATTAAGTTAGGACTTATGCGTATGTTTATTTCTGAGACAATACTATCAAAATGCATCACACTTAGAATAAAGCACCCAAATTTACACCATCAAAAAACTCTCGATTTCCTCATTGACAGACTTCCATTTTGTGATGAGGGCATCGTGTCCTTGATCCTTCAAAACGACTAATTTTGCTTGGGGAATGAGTCTTTGTGCTTCTTTGCTATGATAGAATGGAACAGTCTATAATCAAAACGGTTAATTTGTGTGTCATTATCTGTCTGTTTGCAACGTACAGTGTCTTTATCACCCCAAATCATCAAGACGGGTTTATTCTTCAACTGTCCAATTTTCTCGTATCGTTTGGCCAAACCAGTAAAGGAAAAGTCAACCACTGTACCTAAGAAGGCTCTGAAAAAGCCAGGATGATGCACGAATTGGTAGGTAGCAATGTCAGTGATCTTTGCAATTGTTGCTTCGGTATCCCCATCCAAACCAGTTTGAGCCAAGCGAGCTGATTTAGCAAATCGTTGTATCGCAGCTAATATCAAGGGACGCACATAGGGCTGATTCACGATAAAATCATGGACAAAAGGCAACTTGACAAATTTTGAAATCATCGGCAAGTCCTCTACTTTGAAAAGACCCGCTGGAGCTAGCAACACTAATTTATTCACCATTTCTGGATAGAATGATGTAAAACTGCTGGCTATTCCACCTCCCAAACTGGTCCCAATGACATCGGTTTTATCCCATCCAACTTTCTGTAGAAGCATGGCCAATTGCGATGTATAGAGAGCTTCTTCATACTTGGCAGCAGGTGATTGTGAATATCCACGGCCCCAAAGATCGTATACAAGAACATGATGTCCATTATCAGCCTTTACTTCAAAATGAGTCTACATTACTTATCATGTTATAAGACCCAACTTACCAATTCCCGAGCGAGTTTATCATAAATAGCAGAGCCGGTTGAAATACCATGGATTAATACGACGCGGTTTCCATCCTCATTGCCAAACATCCAATACCTCATTGTGCCCTGTGGTAATTCCAAATCGGTACCATTAGGGTAGAAATCGGGCGGAAAGGGGCCAGGAGGACTATCAGCCAAGGAGCCCAATGTTGTCTGGCGCTTGCTACTTGTCACTAGGTACGAAGTGATGACAGCTAACCCAACCCACTTTAATGTCTTTAGTAACATGTTTTTGTAAGAGAAAAAAGGAGTGGTTGCTGAAATAAAAAAAATAATGCTAAATTTTCTCATGTCATGGTGATACAGATTAGCATGATATTGTATGTTCATTGTTACATGTTTTCTTTGGACAACAGCCACACATGTCGCATATAAATAGACAATATAAACGAGTGGTTTGGCGATCAGTAAAGCCATATTAATCATAATGATTCTCTCAAAATCCGTTCGTAATCTTTTGTTTTCATTGATCGTCTACTCACAGGCCAGCCATCAATACAACTTGGGAGCCAGGGCCGAGGTTCAGTTGGATCATGGCATGTCAGTCATTACCTATTTTACACAGGAAACAGCAGATGATGTAGCATACGAAATATGGTTCAACAATCCAACAAATTTTCCATACTGGGAGAATTCACTCTGCTTGGTTGTCATTGCTGGTACACCTGCTCTAAAGGACCCAAGCACTGAGCGTTGCTCTTTTCTTCCTGTCTTCGATGAAGGGGGTAACAAGAATCCCTATGAGACTTCGGGTGAAAACTGTATCCAAGAGCAAATCACTATCAATCCGTGCAGAGACAAGATTCAACTTAACACAAAGGCTGATTGTGGCGGCAAACTCAATCTTTTACCTCAGTACTATTTTCTGGATGACACTCGACACACTGGTTTGACAATGCTGACAACTAAAAAATACCGCAAGACTTGGTTGGATCCAGATCATAACGATTCCATCTATCGACAATCTATGCTTATATCTTATACTGACAGAAACAACTCTATGGCTGAATGGGGGCAGTTATTGAAATGTCAAGATATCAATCTAGGATATGGTCCATTGAATGACTTTACGTTCTACCCTATCAAAAATGATCATACCTATGATACCAGCAAGTTCTTGTCTGAAGCCGCACTAGTAAAAATTGACATGTCTATTATATTAAGCACAGTTGTGTTTGCATTGATAAAGTATTTTGCTCATTAAATCAACAAAAAGTTTTCCTTCATCCAACCTCTCGTATTTCACAATTTGAACTCTGCATTAGTCAAAGCTGTAAATTTAAATGCAATTCTGATGCTTCCAGCTNCTTGTTAGGCGAATTTTGAGTTATACTATAAAAGGCAATTTTATAGTATAGCCCCAGAAATTCCCTAAGGTGCTGGAATATGCCTTACTACACGCGCCAGCGTTCGGTTCAGATGTTGAGACTCTCAACTACCACCAAGTAAGTGCCAGTAATCAAGTGGAGGCAGCCTATCTACCTCCAGCCTCGGATAAATT
>DF836446.1:46862-58292 GCA_000950595.1 Mucor ambiguus
CAGCTTCAACTGCATTGGTAGTACCATTGTTATTGGCTTTACTATCAACGGTATTACCTTCGCTTTCGTCTTGGAAAGAGACATTTGTAGCAATGTTGAGTGGCATATTTATTACATGGCCGCGTACTTTTAGTATTGTCTCGATCGCTAAAAACAGAAGTGTATACCTCATATAAAAAACTATTTATAATTCTACTATGTAAAAAGTTATTTACAAAAATACCATCCGCTACTGATGCGATAATGGCGTCTATCTCTATGAAATTGTTAATTTTTGCTTAAGTGGGCTATTTTTATTTACTTCGGGTTATGGCATATACAACAGCTTCAATTGAGAGCTTAGACCCCCAGAAGTGTTCAAGCAAAGATACCATGTCTGGTTTAAAAGCATCTTTGACTTCTGGATGTATCAGTTGTTCACCATGCGACACAAGTTTAACATAGCCAAATGGGTTGCTCAACATCAGAGGGGCGCATGAGATTTTGGATAGCAGACAGCCATGAATTTGGATGTTGCGTTGTTTAGTGGGATGCGAAGCAAGCACTTGATCGAATATGTGCATCGTGAGTTCTGGACATTTTTTGTTTCCTTCTACCAGCTGCTTTGTGCTATTATCTGTTCTGGCAGCCTCACATTCTTGTGTTGCATGAAAGATTGTGACGCCGGGAATCAAAGGATGTTTTTGGATCATACATGGCAATCTTCCTTTTTTTTGTTGTGAGCAGCTTTTGATGCTGAGGAAGGCTTTTGTTGTTTTTCAGTTAGCTTGCCAATAGCAAACGCATCACCAATGAACTTTCGAATATGTTTGTAGATAGCTTCTTCTGATCGATCTGTAATTGGTAAATACTGATTGCCAATCAACTCGATGGCACTTTGAATGGTGTGTTTAATCCACAACAGACGCTTTTCAGTGGTGTAATCAAGGGATTTGGATTCGAGATAATTGTAAATAGCTGCTAAATTGTAATAGATCAGGGATTCCAGCTGGGTAATAGTTGACGGCTATTACTACTGGATGATGCTCTGAGGCAGATGTTGGTGTTACTAATTGTAATGGATAATACTAGTATGTGATTAATACCTATGATCGGTTAACGGGGTAAAGATTGGCTGTGAGCGTCAATGACAGATAAGTAATGAGAAGGCATATTTATTGGGCGGATAAATAACTATATTAGAAGGGAAGAAAGAACAGGACAGATAAATTTACTGAGATTCAGATCAAGTGAAAACCTGTTATCCCAAGCTGCTTTACGCCCATCAAAAGTAACTTGAGGTGAATACTGGTCGCCTGCTTTCACATTTAGATTCGTTATTTGCAACGGCTAAATATCACATTAATGCTATTATGACAAATAGTCGTTGCCTCGTTCACTGTACATGAACACACTAGGTAATTAACCAGCAAGAGTCGCTCTTGTTTTATTGGTATCCTACAGTAGATAGTAAACGTCGATTGTTTTTCTATCAAAAAAGATAGAAAGCATAGCTATTAGGAGCCTCTGTTTCTCAATGACTTTCCCAGAGAGCCTCGACAAATTTCCAAGTGCTTATTGCTGTTCTATACTTGCAGAATGTAACATTTCACCTCAATATTTAGGTGCTTAAAAATATGGTATAGATTGGTTATCCTGTTGGTCTAATTTCGACGATAATGTTAAAAAAAACGCAGATATACTACAAGCTTGAATTTTCCCTACTCATTACACGGGATCGCCTTTGACTTGCATTCTTCTTTACAGTCTGGTTGCGATACAATGCTGTTGCAATTAGACGTCATTTGATGGCCATACAGAATAGATTACCAAGGCATGACGAAAGTTATATCGACAGTGTACACACAATAGCAAGGTCCATGTAGGACCAGTTTAATTTCTATATTTTAGAAGCTTTCCAGCAAATCAATTTGCCTCATTACAGCTCCCAAACGAATTCAATATCAGACTTGGTTCCAAAATTAGTCCTTAAACAGGAGGGAAAGGTGCCTTGAATAGTAAAGCAAGTGAGAAGGAAACAAGTTTAATTCAACCCCAACTTATTATTGGGTTTTCTTCTTCTTCCTTCTTTTTCACTATACTACTTTGATACCAACATGTGTGATTTAACAGACCCTCGTATTCTCGAAACTTATACTGCCATCGTGGAGGATGAGCCAACAAATTGGTAAACATGGCACATGTGCATGGCACGAGCTTGTACCGAATTACTGATTGTTTTCGACTTTTTAGGCTCATTCTCGGTTACAATGACACTAGAGATGTTATCTCGTTGTATTCCAAGGGTACAGAGGGATTAGAGTGAGTTTATTCAGTAGATGGATTGAAACGCAAGACTAAACATAGTGCATTGCATCAACAGCGAATTCCGCAAGCATCTTAGCGATGAAGTTTTGTACGGTTTCGTTAGAGTAGAAGATCGCTTCATTTTGATTACCTGGGTGTCAGAGCAAGTAAGGTGAGTGCTGGTGTGCTTGTGAGAACCAAACTGCATACTGACTCGAGGCATTGATTGTTTTAGCGGTGTTCGCAGAGGTAATCTTTACATACCGAAAACTACTACATTACAGTCTACTCACGCAGAAACCCTCATATAAAGCGAGAGCACTTGTGCACAGTAGATCTGTTGCATCTACACTCAAGCTACATCATGCACAACTCACTGCTTCTACATTGAACGATTTGAGCGATACCAACATTCGCACTCGACTCAAGCTGGGAGACGGTAACCAACCATCATCTCGTAGATCATCTGCTTCTCTTTCGCAAAAGAGATTATCTCGCAGACAATCCACACAATCACCTGTGCCACCTACCAGTCCCACTGTGCCATCTGATCCTGTACCTGCTGTCGTTGATCAGCCAGCTCAAGAAGACGAATTTGTAGAAGCAAATGAGAATTTTGTTACTCCTCCTGTATCAAACTCTTCTTCAAGATATGTGAATGAAGAGCAACAGCAACAAGAACAACAGGGCGAAAACGCTGCCAATGAAGCAAGACAAAGACAATTGGAAGAAGAGCAAAGACAGCAACAATTACTAATTCAACAGCAGCAGCAGGAAGCAGAGGAGAGAAAGAGAAGAGAGGAGCAAGAGAGAGAAGCAGCTGCCATGGCCGCTCAAGCAGCTGAAGCAGCAGCAGCAGCCGAGAGAGAAGCCAAGCGACTTGCAGCAGAGGAAGCAACTGCAAAGAAATTGGAAGAAGAAAGACGTTTGAAAGAAAAGATGGAGGCTGAACGTTTGATTGAAGAAAAGAAGATGCTGCAATTGAGATTACTGGAGGCAGAGAAGAATAAGGACATTGTTCTCTCTGGTTTTGTATCAGTACAACCTTGCACAAGCCCAGTAAGTACTATGTGTATATGTTACAAGATGTATGAGCTAACACGAGCTTTTTTTTTTTTCAGTTTTGGAGACGCAGATATTTCACCATCAAGGGCAAGAGCATGACTTTTTACAGCGATGAAATGAACCCCAACCCCCTTTTGGTGCTTGATCTCAACAATGTCAAAAGACTGAGCAATGTCAACATTGACGTTGAAACATTTGTGCCCAATGCATTTGTACTGGAAACGCAACTAAATGGAGCCTATCAGCTGTTTGCAGACAATAGAAAGGAGAGAGACACTATTTTGACAGCACTTCAAACAGTGATTTAATTTACATGTTTAATAAATACACACAACATTTTAATTTACAATTTATTTCATGGCGATTTGTCGTCCCAACTGGCGTCAACCAATCCTTTTCTATCCTCTGCTTCTCCACCGTGAATTTGCATGCGATAACTACTCAAAGGATCCAGCTCGTTTTGTGCTCGGTGTGTCGTAGTGGGCGATGAAAATGATGCAGTATGTTTTCGTTTAAAGACAGAGGTGAATGCGCTATTATTCGTTGTAGTCGGTGGCTGAGTGTCCATTGTGTCCACGGTGGATGCTTCTTGCGTCGTAGATGGGCTGCTGCTATACATGTGTGGCTGTGTACTACTACCAGAAGTCGTAGTAATATCGTGTGTTGGATGATCTCGCCATCGCATCTCTCGATTGTATCCCTCTTCGCCGACCACTGTATTTCCAATGGAGATGGTGTTGGAGTGAGGTCTTGATGTGGGTCGCTCGATAGGGCTATGAGGTGGTATGCTGTTATCGGTAGCCGACTGTAATCGATGCTTTGTGATGATGGATTGGCTGCGTTTTGTGGTGCTAGCGTACCGACTGATACCTGAAAATGGAGCAGGGAACAGATCAGCAGCACCTGGATTGTGTGATCCATGATGATCTGCTTGATTGTTTGGATCTGCGTCGCTCTTGTTTTCAAACATTTGGAACATGCTGCGTCTGCGAACGACAGGTTGTTGTTGCTGGTCTTGTTGTTGTTCGTGGTCAAGGTGGCGATCTTCCAGCAATATCTTTTCATCGTCATCCTGTAGTTTGTCAGCCTCGTCTACCAAGGCAGAGGGCTGGCTTTTGGAGTTGTGCAAAAGTGCCACGCCGGAGCAAATGCTGAGGAAGCCGAGTACGCAAGTGGCAACGTCGACAGGAGATGCATCAAAGCCTCGGTAGAGCACAATGGAACTGACAATAGTCATGGTAGTGAAGATCACATAATAGGTAGGAGTGACCAGGGCAGTGTTGAACAGGTTGAGCGCCTTGTTCAGATAGACTATTTCAATCACTAGCGTGACAATCACAATGCCCAAAACGACATAGATGAACCAGTTCGTAAACTGGTTCTCTTGCGTGATGGAATGAACTATAGCAGAACCCAGACCCTGTGTAAACACGACAGAGATGGACCCAATTAAGGAGCATACAGATATATACACCAGCATGTTCTTTTTGCCCCATCTTGGTCCACAATAAAAGACCAAAATCAAGGAAATGATAATTGCGATACCACCGTACACCAAGAATCCTAGAAATAAACATTTAGATTGTGTCGTGGATCATTGATATCATACACATACCAACCGATAAGACGAGTTTTTTAAATGTTTCGATAGTTGTATCAGCTGAACTCTGCTCTGGTGCATGCAAGACAATCACAATGGCTCCTAATATACACTGAAGGCATCCTACTTTGCCCTGAAAACTAAGGCGCTCTTTCAAGAAGATGGACGAAAGAACTGCGCTGTAAATATATACTAGACATTAGTGTAAGTACATTGTCCTGTCTGTGTTGATTTTGTACCTTATCACTACACTGAGAGCGCCTAACGGTGTTACCAAGATGGCCTGTGTAAAAGCGTACGCAATAAAATTACAAAGCTCGCCGACAATCACTATTTGGACGCATTAAATGTGTATATTCTTGATTGAGGTCGTATGTAACACATACTGAGGATCATGCCAGACCACCACATTGCTGATTTCAAGTAAGTGTATCCTTCGCCAGCAACGCCTCCTGTGTTCTATATGTATAAGCAAATGGAGCACTGCGATTTTATCATGACAAGCGTACCTGATTTTTCAATGGACTGCAGCAGACCTTTCTTTTTGAATACAAAACTGCTTCCAATGAACACGCCTACATGAACGAGCAAGTTTAATTATAGATTCACTCTACTCGTACTAATAGCAGCTGCATATACACGTACCACTTGCTACAGCCAGTGAGACGCCAATGCCTTTATAAAGCCCTGCCTGTGCGCCTGTTGTGTCGGTTGCAAATGGATTTGCCGTTCCGTTTGTTGAACTCATATTGATGTGCTATGGTAGACCGAGAATTTAAATGCGCAATATACGAGAAAGCAAGAGAGAAAGAGAGGGGAAAAGAGGAGAGTTGTAATGTGATGCTATGAAACTAATTTATATATTTGCCTAAACCGAAAATAACCCTTTTGTGGCTGATTAGACCTTCAGTGCAACCTTGGATCAGCGTTATTCGGGTCACATTTTGTTCAGTTACTAAAATCGGCTCTACCCTTATTGGGCCATATAATTGGATTGCCCTGTTCAAACAAGATCACTGCCATCGTTTGAGTTGGTTCAAAGTATGGGAATGAACAAAATGAGCTGAGCAGTGTTATTGGATTGCTTGTATATAGATATATTATTTCCCTTCATATACAGACCTTAGCACTAACCATCATACTCACCAGCGCACACAAAAGAATGGGCTAAACTACGCTGAAACGGGATCCAAGCCCAAGATATTGCACTCAGCGGGACGATCTCAATGTGCACAATGGCTGCTACTATATATCATCATTGGCCCTTTCAATTGACTCTGTTTATTTAGTTCTCGATATACAAAAAACACTCTCAACGGCCACCTAGCCCAAAATAGCCATCCAGATCATCACTATCGTCATCGTCGTCGTCATCGTCTATACCTGTCAACGCTTGCCCAAATTGAATAGGTGGTGTATCCAATGCATTGTTGTAGAAATCATTAAAATCAAAAGTCTTTGATCTTTTAACGACGGGTCTTGATGCAGTCGTAGCAGTAAAGGTGGAGCTGTTGGAAAGAGGATTAGTATTCTCCTGGTCGACATCCTCCTCATCGTCTTCATCATCGTCGTCGTCGTCCTCGGCAAAGATGTCTCGTTTGCGCTTAACCACGGGTTTATTTCTTTCTATTTCCTCTTCCTTCTTGATAATCTGGAATCTCATGGTGAGATCTCTAGCGGGATGTCCCTCTGATCTATCGATACGATCTCGTTCTCTTCTGGCTGCAGTGCGTGGTGTGTAAGGCGGCAAGTGATTCTCTTGGCTGTTGAGGCTCACACTAAACTCTTCTAGGTCATTTTGATCATTCTCATGGCGATGGGGTGTTCTATCCATCATGATCTTTCTAAAACGAGATGAGGTGCCTTGAGGTGTTTTGGGCGCTTGAGGGTACTCTGACTGCAAGTAGGCCGAGCCAGCTGCTACTCCAGAGGTAGTAGGCGAAGTTCTTGATGTGGGCGACTATGTATACACGAGGTAAATAACATACAGTCAGGCATCTAGTATGCCCTACTTACTGGGCATGCTTCTGAATAGTCTGCAAACAGGTTGGTGCCAAGGTATCGATTCAATGATGTACGCGGTGTCGTCTCTGGATTGGGTATGCTATTATCTCGACGCAAAATCACTGTACCTGTTTCTTGTGGTGCCTGAGACAGCATGGATACTGAGCGCTTGGGTCTTCTTGGCGACAAGGCACTCTTTGTAAAACTACCTGCTCTCTTCATGGTGGCTTTACCATGTACTGCTGCTCGCTTCATCTTGGCAATGGACTCTTTTGTAGCTTCACCGCGCTGAGGCTCATGACTGGTGCTGGTGGGAGGAGCCAAATTGACCATGCGCTTATAAAACGAATCGAGAGTATTGCTACTTGATCTGGTCATCTTTTGAGGCATGAATGTCTTGGCTAATTTAGGCTCCAAGTTGACGGCGGGTGTAGCTTTGATAGTGGGCTTTTTGGGTGGATGATTTGGTTTGACGATACGAGTATCTATGACAAAAAAAAGAAATGCTCAATGGGACGAACATATCAGGGCATTGCAAATGGAACATGTCTTACTGGATAGCGTGCGTGATTCGATACGAGGAGGTTTAGATGACGATGAGTTGGATTGCGGTAACGGAGTGAAGGGCTGTGATTGGGGTTGTGGTTCTTGTTGCAGCTGGAAATCATTGTCATCGTCCAGTATATCGTCAACAAGGTCAAGAGAGGGCAATGATGCCATGTCGTCAGCACCAGCTGACTCCTTGAAATAGTCCACCATATCAGGCAACTCGCTGAATCTATAGTAAACCACCGATCAGCCTCCAGTCCTGATGAGATGGTGATGAATATTACCTTTTTGCTAGCACTTGAGCAAAAGCATGATCATTCAGTGTACATGGATCCCGCTTCTTGATTGCTTGAGCACCTTGTTCAAAATCCAATGAAGCCAAAAAATCTGATATATCGTCATTCATACTAAAGATGACAACCACTTTGGAAAAGAAGCTACGAGCTTCTTCAAAAGGATCACGCGAATATACCTCCAACTGTCTTGGGTCATTGGTCAGTTTGCAGATGAAGCAATAGTTGATTGTCTGCAATTGAGCTCTATGAACAAGTGGGTTAGCCAATTTGGTGGTGCAAAAAGTACGTGGTCAAACTTTACTCTCTCAGTTTCAAAGCTATACAGCTCATGCGCTCAAAATCAGGACCCAGATGTGCTCTTGATTTGACCTCTTTCCACCATGCATGCTGATACGTTTGCTCTAATGTGCAGTTGCTGCTATTGGGTGCATTTTTGGCGCTGGGAATCTCATTATGGTGCTTCATGTCAAGATCCGCTAATGGCATGGTATAATCAAAGATGCTGGCAATAATATCCTGTCTACTGTGGTTGTTTTGGAGTAAGTAATCGATACATTTACCAATGCGTATGATAGTAGCATCAATAAAAGTCTGCTTTCTATGTATCAGTATCTAATGAGATGTCGTCCTTGTAAGGGCATTACCTCTTGGGTATACAGTGTCTCTAAATAGGTCTTCTTGAGCTCCAGTCCAAATGCATCCACAGTAGCTGGGAACTGAACGACTGGATTAGCGATATCCTCCACTCGGATCCCTGGTGTGCCTACACACTGATCGTCTATCTGCGTAACGTGGCTATATGGCTCGTCGCTGTCAGCGAGTTTTGTAATAAAGCTGGGGATGGATGTGAATAAACTGAGCGTGCGATGCTCTGGCTGTAGTGGTGCTTTAGGCATGTCGATGCCTAACCTCGACGTGTCCAAAGAAGACCCAATGGGGTAATCTTGATCCACCAACACATTCTTCAGGTGCAACGTAGGAGGAAGGTTGTCTACATTCAAGAATCGAAGCGAAGCGCTGCATCTCGAGTAAGGTTCAATACACACTTTCCTGGCCATATGCTCATAATCACCGATAGGAACCAAATCAGCAATCAAGATGGACTGTTTGGCGTACAATTCATCCAGAATGACATTAAACGCACTGGACGACTCGCCCTGCTGGTACGTGAATTTGTAGTCGACAATGGCAACCTGAGCGCTTTTGTGCAGTAACCACGATACTGAAAACTGGCTGGCATGAACGACATCTACAGTACGAATCTCTTTGATGAAAGCCAATGCAGACGGCTGATAATTGGCACCGCGGATCGACGGATACAAGGCAAAATTACCCAAGCTTTTGCCTGTCTTTGTCTTGAAAGGGCCCTTCCAACAAGGCACTTGCGTATGCACTGCTGCTTGTCGCTTGGATGGAAGGATGTTTGCAAATTCAGCAAAGAAAGAGTGTCCATACATGTCGTTTCTGCGAATCAGCTTTTGATACAAAATGTAGTTGCCACCAAACTGATCAAAACAGGACACAAATCCCTGGTGAATGAGTCGATTCATGAATCTCGTATGTGCATTACTGGATATAAACTTGAAATCTGTGTCAATGATGTTGAGTGAAATGTGGCATTGTTGGTAGCTTTTGAGTAGCGTTGTATGCAATTCATCTTTGAGTCGTTGAAAGTATTTGGATACCTCAAATGACTCGACTGTTGATTTCTTGGTGTGCATTGCTGCCTGTTGCTTTTGGCCGCTGCCATTTACAATGTCGTCGTCGTCGTCGTCGTCGTCGTCATCGTCTACAGGAGTAACAAAGAATCGAATCATGTCAATGCCATTGGATGGACAGGCTGTCAATATAAACAAATAGTTCTTCTCGGGGCCAGAGGTACTGAGATCAGTATTTTGCCATTGAAAATCACCCAAGATTTCCTTGAGTGCCTGTTTGATACGCATGATGGGAGCGCCTATGATGGCTGTTTCAGGCCGGTCGTCGTTTCTCTTTAGATATTCTTGATCGATGCGAGAGAATGACTCCTTGCTGTCCATGGTATAAAAGTGTCGAACATTGTGTGCTGAATATCTCGTCTGCGTACTAAAGAAGCGGTATCCCCATAAGACTTGCTGTTGTTGGGAGCGATAATACAAGAGGATGCGCATGATGGACAACTTGAGATGATCCAGCTGAACCTTGCCACTGATAATGGATTGCTCGTCAATCAAGAACACTATCTTGGATGCGGATGCCATGTTGGAATGGAGGGTGGGTGTTTACTGGTATATCGATCAATGGTCAAAGGTTGTTCTCTGATCATTTAAGAACACGAAGGTTGTAAAATGGGAGTTTGGAAAAATTGTGACTCCATCGTAGGCCTGGTTCTCAAAAGCAGTAGCAACGTCTTTGATCTGACATGTCGAATGCATAATTCAGGACATGCCCATTACAAAAAAAAAATTGATTCGTATTAAATAAAGATCAATTGCTTGAGATAAAAAATAAAGAGGGGTGCAAAGAGCGTTTGGAATGGCTTTTAAATAGCATGAGACAGACTTGTCAAGGCTGATCTTCTTTGCTCATTCAAGTGCTCCTGCCAAACATTTAGACACCTATTATACCACACTAAATCACATCACAGAGGCTAGTATAACATGGCTCAATATATTGTCCTGTGATACAGAGATGCTTTATATCAAAACTCAAAGGCAATTGATAAATCAGATATTCCAATTCAAGGTATGCATACAGCGTAACAATGACATGGAGGCTTTTGCTTTTACGAATTCTACAAGAATGGGTCAAAAGTAGGTGCTCATGAAATCAAGAGAATAAATTACAATTGTGATAATAAATGAAAGCCAATGGAGCAACGTCTTTCTAGTCATTCACTTATGTATGGTAGTTCGTGCTTGCCATTTATATTACTGAAGATGTACAAGAATTCTTATTTTGGCACTATTGATCAAACAATCAGAGGTTTTCTTTGAGGACAGAAGACCATTCTTAGATGTAAAGTGTGGTATACCAATGAGTATTATTCAAAATAAAAACAGTTTCCAGCCTCGGCTAGAGATAACTACCACCTTCCCATGAAAGGAGCAAGAGGTGACGAATTTAGCATTTCGTCAATAGGACTCGCCTTTGGATTCGCAATTCGCAACAATTTGATACCGCATATACAAAAACAGGGTAACAAACGTATAATAAATTAGCTAGGGAATGTCTTGGTTTTTTAAACTAGCAATCCCTTTCTTACCATGTTCAAAAGCCTCAATTACCCACGTTATTAAGAGGGTCATCAGTGATTTTGGAAGACAAAATTGATTTAACCGCCGCTTGTCATTTTGTCCCAATTCGTTGATTTTTTAACTTTTTGAGCACGATTTGACCTATTCTGGCAAGTTCGCTTATGTAAATCGTAATGATTATACCACACTTCTTAATGCATTTATACAGTAATTTTTGAGACGCTTCCAGCAGTGCTAATTATAATGCATATTATAAATCAACTTGTTGAGCAATTTTTAAAAATGTGAAATACCTTTTTGGGCGAAAATGTCAAAATTTTACATATAAAGGTCTCACAAATAAAGTTTTAGGGGCTGCTTTGGATCAAGAGAAATCTTTTGATTCAATATATAC